>OY282512.1:23968517-24183517 GCA_958296145.1 Hydrotaea cyrtoneurina
GAGGATTCTTCATTTTTGAATTGGGGCCCTTATTGATGGGGGGGCCACTGTCCGCGGAGCCATTGCAGCCAATATAGATAAAATGGAATGTTCATATTGCCCGAAAGACGATGAAGATAAAGGGTTTTCCGACAAGAGGTGTTATTATAAATCAACCGGTATTTCGGTAGCTGGCCACTTTTGAAGCTTTTATTCTTAGACATTTGACAAGTAGAAACTACGCCATTACTAAAACTGGAACGATACACGCTTCAACAACGCATTGAAATTATTAAAATTCACCACAAAAAGGATGAAAATCTTGCAGTCACAGTTCGCAAAACTAAAGCATTTTTTGGTCGTCGTGAAGCACCTTGTCGGACCGCAATACACAAATTGGTGGAAAAATTCGAGCTTGTGGGACAATTTAGTGATGTGAAGAATAAAAACCGTGCACGTCTCTCAAGAACAACTGAGAATATTGCTGAAGTTGCCCAAAGTGTGGAGGAAAACCCAGGTTTGTCCATTCCTCGTTGTTCTTTGGAAGTGGGCATTCCACAAACCGTATTTTGCATAATGCAGAATCAATTTATGGAGAAAACTCAGTTTTGGAATATTTTGAGTTGTCACCCATTTGAAATTAGGTGGCGTTTCAATTACTACTAATTTAAAATCATCATAGTTTTGATTTTTTTTTTTGTGAAAAAATACACTTTTTCCAAATTACGAAAATCTATTGTTGTTTTTTTTTTGAGGTATTTTTCATTCCATTGGAGAGATTTTGCAATGGAGGTTTTTTCGTAAATTATCACTTAATTTAATTGTGAATCAATTTATGGAAAAAAGTCAGTTTTGGAAAATTTTGAGTTGTCACCCTTTTGTAATTTGGTGGCGTTTCAATTACTATTAATTTAAATCATCATAGTTTTGATTTTTTTGTTTTTGTGAAAAAATACACTTTTTCCAAATTACGAAAATCTATTGTTGTTTTTTTTTTGGAGGTATTTTTCATTCTATTGGAGAGATTTTGCAATAGAGGATTTTTCGTAAATTGTTTGGGAGATTTTTCACAATCTTTGCTGAAATGTTCATATTGGGCTATTGGGGGGGATTTTTCATTGATTATGACTTTTCATTCAGAATTTTTGGGGAAATTTTTAGATTCGGCTTTTGGGGGGATTTTGTCATTTAGTTTGGGAAATTCTTGATTCGTGGCATTCCTATTACTTTTTGGGACATTTTGCACTTGGGGCATTTTTTCATAGATTTTTTCATATCACCACTTTGTAGAATTAAAAGTCCCATTGTCCCATTTGTTCAAATTATAAATGCCCTAAATGAAGAATTCCCCAAAAGAAATACAAAAATCCCCCGAACAATTTATGACAAATTAAAGCAAAATCCCCCAATTATTATGAAAAATTACCAAAAAAAAACAACTCGATTGACTTGTGTTATGAAAATATCCCAAAAAGAAAAATTTCCCAAAAATAAAAAAATGGGACATTTTTTTTTTTGTCCAAAAACAAAAAAATAAATCTTACCTAAAGCTTATGAAAAAGTCTTCATTTTTTTTTTTGATTTTTTTTTTTTTTTGCTGAAAATTGTCCACGCTTCTTTGTCGCTTAGAAAGCGTGCCAATGTCAATGGATACAAATGTTTGGCTCGGCCCCAAGGACATACCGGTCAGTCAGCCCCATATGACCAACGCAAAATTCTCGTTAGTTATACAACAAATTCACTTAATCCGGTTATTGAGAAATTCCCGTTTTATCAAACGTGGTTGCTATGTTTGTTGTCGTGCTAGGCCGCCAGTGTTTGCCGCTGCTGTTGTCCTTGCTGACATTCAGGCTGAATATTTAATTACAGGCATGTGTCCATTTTTTGAGGGTACTCTGCGACATTTAATTGGAGTTATTTTATAACCAATCCCCACACCCCTCCAACACGGCAATACGTGTTTGTTTGAAATATTTCAAAGACTTTCGTTTGTTCGTTGGGTGGTTACGGTAGTGCGGTAGTGTCCTTACAACCTAATAAAATATGTGTTTGTGTATGTGTGTGTGCTCTTCAAACTTCTCTTCTTTAGGGAATTATAAATAACATTATGAAGATTGGTTTGGCCTAAGGGTTTCAACCCGGGAATTCCCGTAATGTATTATCTGGGGAATTTTAAGATTTTTGACTTCCTGACATTGCCGGAAATGAAACATCTTTTTAATAATAACTTTCACCTTGGCCTTGATGGGGAATTCTTGATATATTTTTGGGAATTCTTCATGTTTTTTTTTTTTGAGGCATTTTTCATATGACTGATGGCTCAGTCAAATACAAGAAATCGTGTTTTTCCTACAATCGAGTTGGTAATCGATTTGTTGAATACCACATAATTGAACCGTTTAGAAAAAGTAATTGATTTCACAAAATTTCCTTTGATTATTTGCGAAAGTTATTATTAAAAAAAAAGTGCTGCATTGATTTCACTAATTTTCCCTTGATTATTTGCGAAAGTTATTATTAAAAACAAAGTGCTGCATCTTTTTTTTCGTGAATCTCCCTACTGTTGTGCTTATGATAATGGAAAGGCCTAAAAGTGAAAAGGAAATGATGCAAAATAATCACAATGTCAGTTAACATCCCAACTAAATGCAAATTGAAATCACTGTAGCTTTTCTTCGATATTTAAACTCATTATCGGATCATATGGAATAGCAATTTCCCTTGAAATGTTGCGTGCAGCCAATCAAATTTGTGAAATCTGTAAAAATAATTCTTAGCAAAACAAAAATAAGCAGAGAATATTATTCTAAACCTAGAAGATGTTTATCGCTGGGGATTTCCTTTCAAATCGACATTAAAACCCAGTGGCAACAACTCTAAACACACACAAACACACACTCACACGACAAACACTGCATTATCGGCCTTAAACTATCTTCACTGTTAAGACTTCCAAAGCAATTGCGGGACAGACATCTGCTGATGCACGCGTTTGCCAACACAGTTAACGTCAATTGTTTAAGCCGCATCATCGGCTCGTAAATAGTGGTGTTAAACATACGCGTAATTGTCTGTTAACAGTTGCAATTGTTGCATCCTTCGTCGGTCTGGCTTCTTGCAGTTTGTTTTTGTTTTCTCTGAACGCTGCAGTCTAATCGGGCTGCCACATCTCCTATAAAACACTGGGTGCATGGTTATCATTTAAGAATCAGGGGGAGCGCGCGCTCTCATCGGTTGACTTCGGCATACTGAGTTCCTCAGAGGGTTTGCAACATAAATGCATTAATTGGTCTGTAGGGATATGTCCCAGGACAAACTGAAAAGTCAACAGTGTAAGAAGATAAAGGTCTACTGGAATACAGATGACGCTGGAATATTCTATCAACGAACTATAACCAATTAAAAGATTTGACTACTGACATAACTTCTGCTCGCAAGGACTTAACCCCGCATTCATTAAAATGTTAAAAACGTTTGTTAAGAAAAATTTGTGAAAACAAAATTTTTATGAATATGGGGGAAAACTGTAATTTGATGCTGAGAATTTGAGCCTTCCGGCTGATATTTTCTCTAAGTGTTTCTCGTTGCTGATCAATAGTTGTTGATCTTGTCCCAAATCAAGCCGGATATATCACCCAGATATATCGACAAGCCAGATTTAACGCGGTGCGTGTTATTTTTTTTCTTTCGGTTTTCGACGGACCAAAATGGATAATATTAATCCGGCTCGAAGGACCAAATCGTGTTAACAGCTGTCTCGTCGATGTCAATTGGCCAAGTCGAAGCTGCGAGTTGACGATTTTAGACTATTTTATGGCGAATATCGAGCAAGCTATTTGTGGGATAAAAATTAGGGGCAGCTACATGACTGAGATCTTTCGAATAAAGCGCGCGAATAAATCTTGGAATTTCGTTTGAACAGGGTTCTCTAACAATTGGAGCCACTTTGCGATTTGGTTATGGAAAATTTTATGTCGTGGTGGCCATTTGGCTGATGTTGTTGTTCATTATGAACGACATACCTTCCTCTTTATTATGAAATAAACATCCGATCATTTATCTCAAAAAATTTGATTTTTCATTGAATACCAAAATAACACCTCTTGTTGGAGAACCCATTGTATATGTATATGGAAAGGAGTTTTTAAAATAATTTCGATTTAGAATATAACTCACCTTGTTTGGGATTTTAGTTAACTGTTGGACAATTGTTCCAGCTATAAATTCATTCCTATGCCTCGCTTGCATCGCTGTCTCTACGTTCAAGTGAAATTATTCATTGAATAATGTTAATTTGGTCGAACGTAACCGGTATCGAGTAAAATAATAATCAATCGATTCTATTTATTTTCTTGACTCATTCACTTGTTTTGTGTTTATTCATTAGCTTTGCTTTCTTTTTGCTAAGTATTTGTCATCTGAATTCTCAATCTAGAATCAGAATGTGTGATCAGTTGATTTTTTGTTTTGTATTCCTTTTACGTAGGGTAGTTATCCGATCTTAAAGTACCATCAGCATCACTGCAGTCAAGTTCTCTTGCAGAGTTTTGTTCTTTCAGGAAATTCCGATAAGTGCAATGCGGTAATCTTTGGATGGCTCCCTTGAGAGACTATTTTGCGATCACTTCACAATAGTTGAAATATTTCTCTTTTTTTCTTGCTGAATTGTTTCACAATCTTTTCACGACAGTTGTTCGGATTTAACAATTTTATTTATTACACACTCATAATATTTTAGCGATTACAGGAATTTATTCACAATGGTTTCATTTCAAAATTGAATATTTTCACTAGCACTGTCATCATTAGTTCAAACTTGTGTGAGTCGACATTAATTGTAGAGAGCTCAGTGTGCAGCTTAAGTTTAATTTTTGGTATTTTCGACCATTCACAATTGCATTTAAAAAAGTATACTAGGAACTTAATTAAATATATTGTTCTAATATCCAACTTATTTTTTTTTTGTATTATATATGCATTCTATATTTGTGCACCATTCACAATGGCGGTTCTTAAGAAAACTATATTTAGTAAGCACTCTTTAAAAAATAGACATTTATTTTCACATGCGTGTAACAATTCGCAATTGGTTTTGTAAACAGGCATTTATTTTCACATACAATTCACAATAACAAGTAACAATTCACAATAGTAAATGTCATAGTATGTCAGACAAATGTTATTTTTCTAAATTGTTTTGTAAAATTGTAATAGAAATATTGAAATCGCGGAACTTATACGATATTTGAAATTTTTTTTAAATGTCATACGACTGTCCCTGCATTCACAATAGCATATAATCTATTGTACCGTGTAAATGTTATTTTTGTAAATCGTGTTTTTCAATAGAAATGTTGAAACTCACTGCATTTCTAATATTTTTAAATGACTATTCATTCACAATAGCGAATTGTATAGTGTGCCGAGTAAATGTTATTTTTGTAAATTGTTTTTTTTTAATAGATATTCTTAAAATCGCGACATTTTATATTATACGAATTTTGTAATATTTTTTTATATATTTTACGACTGTCCATGCATTCCGAACAGTGATTTTCATATTTTTCCCGGCAAATGTTATTTTTGTAAATATGTTTTCAAAGGAAATGTTGAAACTTTCGGCAACTATTGTTTTACGAGTTTTGTAATGTTTTTTAAATGTAATACGACTGCACATGCATTCACAATAGCGAATTATTTATTGTGCCGCGTAAATGTTTTCTAAACTCACAGCAATTATTCAATGAAACTTATGATTTTCAAAGAATAGCTTAATGTTGAATCATGTACAATGAATGAAGTGAAATATTCATTTACAAAAGCTACTAAATGACTTTAAACTTTTTGTTTTTAAAATTGTAGATCACTTGTTTGGAGTTTTCATTGTGTTTAATTTTTTTTTTTTGAATAAATAGTCAAACATTCACAATAGTGTCAGAGTTGAAACATTTACTACATAGGGTTTGGCTCATTGTGGTTTTATTGCCTACGGTGCACTGTGGCCCAGGTTTTCATTTTAGTCTTCCAAAATTCAAATGTCCATTCACAGTAGTATTTTTTTTTCTTTTTTGTAAAATTATAGCTTTTCTGAATGTATTTTAACAAGAAAATTCAACATCCCAAGATATATAATTTATTAATTGGCTAGTCATGGATTTCGATGATTTAGAAATATTTGGCTTGATCATTCACAATAGCAATTAATCGAATTTTGTGTTCACCTTAATTTTTAATAGCAATTTTATAAAGTTCGCAAAAATTCTATAATTTCCTTATAGATTTTGTTACACTTGTGACAATTCACAATTGCAGCATTGACATATATTTGTGTAAAGAGAATAAGCTTTATTATTTAGTACACAAAAAATATTTGCAATATTAGTTGTAAGATCATTCACAATTGTGCTTGTGATTGAACTTTTATTCGTTTTAGAAAATTATTTAAATTTTGTTTCATAGCTTTTCCATTCACAATAGTGTAATTTTTTTTAAGGAACTAATACATTGTTTGGATGTTAAACAATAGATTTCACAAAAGTCATTCACAATGGTGGAATGTATATATCATTCACAATGGTGGCAAATCATTTTTATTTATATTCGAGATAATGAAACACATTTCCTTTTCACTTACATTTTCACAATAATAGCAGTTTATAATTCACAATAATAGCAAAAATGTATCATTGACAATAGAGCACAAATAGTTGTATATATATTTGATTGGTTGAAGCAGATATTTACAGTTTAACTACACCAATAATTCTTGTTTTGGCCATTCACTGTGGTTCGGGAATGCTTCATTCACAATAGTAACAAAACATTTGTATTTATATATTTACTTTATCACATGCATTTGGTTGTACCGCACGAGTATGCTTTTGTCTGGTCATTCACAATGGTATTTATCATTCGCAATATCATTTATACAAAATTTCTATCTGAGATTTTGAAGCACATATGTTTATATATTTCACGCACATTTCAACAACACCAATTTGTCTTCCATGCTACAATTTACAATGGTCCACTGACGTTCTTCCTAGCCTTTCCGGTTGGCCGACCCATTCACAATCAGTGTTAAATTGTTGTTTTATTTGTTTATTTCTTCACCACACTATTTAAAGACTTGTGCTGCCTTTTCCGTATTCGATTTGTACCTTAATTTATTTTTCCGCACCGTACCGATCGATTCTGTGATCATATGCAAAAAAGCCACAACTGCTATCGCGTTTATTGAACACCGAAAGGTAGCCGCGTAGCTTTTTTTGATCCTCCTCCGTAAGTGATTGATTTTATATCTCATTCATTCACTTCTTTTGGATTCTCTCTCTGATTTTCACGCACGCTGCCATAGATCAGCATCGCAGATGACACAAAATTTTGTTAACCGGTGTTACGCTGGGCGATTACTTTCGACGGATTTCTTTACCGATCGCTTGAGCGATATATAGTCACGATTAACAATTCGGGACGTTCTTTCACTGTCCGTTCGTCCTAAATATTTAATTTTTCATTTTGTTTTGATTGGATTTGTGTAATTCTATTTTTTTTGTCGGTTTTCTGAACGTGGCAACGTTTCACGAGTTACTTTGAGCGCCGTTGAATTCAAACAAAATGCCCGTGGATTTCAATTCATTCAACAAAAAATTTTCTTTTCAGTTTCTTCTCTTCGAGTCTCAAATCGAGTAAGATTTGGCGTTTGTTTCTTTTTTTTGTTGTTTTTGTTTTTTTTTTTTTAGGTGAGCACATGTGTGTCTTTCTGTGGTGGTTCTTTCTTTGTTGGTGTCGCTGTTGTGCCAAGCGATCGTAGGCAGATCATCGCCTTAGTTTCAGTTGGTTTTTGGCGTGTGTGTGGGGTTGGCGGCTGCGTTGCGTCGCTTCGGTGTTGTTGACTTTTTTTGGTCATAAGCCGTGGCAGCAACTTTGGCTCAGTGCTCCATTTGTGTGTAGGCAAATCGGTCTACACGCGGCATTTGCACTCCAGTTACGGACTCCAACGAGCTCTTGGGACCGTACGCCAGTCGACTGTATCTGTGAATGAAAATCATGCCACACACACCAATCACGGAAAACTTTTACTCGGTATTTCTTTGGTATTTTAGCTCGCACATTGCTCACCGTATCCGAACATTTGAAGTGCATTTCAACCACCAGAGATCTTTTATACCCTACGCAGATGTGAAGGGAGTAGCCATGCATAAATTGGCGACTCCCTCAATGTTTTTGCAACCCTACAGATAAACAGGGTGTAATAAATCCGACGGCACTGGACGATATGGAAAATACCCTATATGTGGTATAGACCTTTTGCAGTGGATCATAATTAAAAGACAAGAAAAGTAGATTAATGCGGAATGTGATTGATCCAATGTCTGTAAACTTTTCTTAAATACTTTTTGTAAATAGTATCAAGCTGAGATATCACTTAGGAATTTTGTGTGTGGAATTTTGATGGCATTTTGATGAAAAATATAAAGTTTTGACTATCTAGGTATTGTAGGTTTCGAGTTATAAGGTGTTGCGAAAACGCATCAATGGTCGTTGTCTCTTTGTAACAATGCAATAATCTAATTGGATTGCTTTTATAATGATTATTTATTAATTTTTTTTAATTTTATTGATATTTTTAATAAATAGAAAATACTTTTTCACTTTACTCCTCGAAACAGTGGGATTTTTTCACTTATACACGGTTTGTGAGTGACATTCAGCAGATCTTATTCGAGCAGCATTCAGAGGTTTCCATACCAGAAGAAGGTGTGGAATCCTGAGACAGCTTCGTCAAATCTCCGATTATTGGACTTTGCAATGGCATCACACAAGCTTCATCAGGAGCATCAAATCAAACAAGAATGTGTGATTTCTTTAGCTGCTGATAATGACTCAACTTCTGAGCAATGTGTGGGCCCTGCCTCAAAGTCATCCCGTATCTGGATCTTCATTAACAAGATATTCCTCATTGATGATATTACCGACTTTAGCCGGAGGAATATGTGTATGTGTAACTTGAGTATTGTCATCATTTTGCATCACCTCAGGAATCATTATCCCCTGGGATACAAATTGTCTTCTGGCCATTTCCAAGGGCTGAGAGAATGCAATTCACTTTTGTCACTGTATGTATTATACTTTTAGGAACATTATACCATATTATTACGACATATATCCCATACGATTTAAAAAAACACACACACATTGCACAATCAACACCTAATTGGCCACTGATGCGTTTTCGCAACACCAATGTTCAAGGCCTCAATATTCGTACCTTACTAAAGTCTCCGGTTTGTTATGAACATAATTTGTTATAATGGTGTCATATATTTCACACTTTGTCATATATTTCACAAAAAAATAAATTTTCTATACAATGAAAATATTCACGAAATCAAACAAAAAATTCATTGAAAATCCTGTGATAAAACAATTTGTCAACTTAAAGAAAATATTCGTATACTGTTTATCAAAAATATCTTTGATGAAGAAAGTTTCATATATACAAAAAAAAAATGTATGTCGTTCATTAAAAATATTTTTGATGAAAACATTCACATTCAATAAAATAATTTGTAGGTTTTTTTTATATTTAATATTTGGTAAATTGCTTTACGAAAAAATTTAGGTAATATTAAAAGAAATTTTATAAAATAAAAAACCAAAATTACAAATCATAAAACATAAAACATATAAAATTGTTGGTCGATTCAATTTATCAAATTTCTTTCAACGTTTGATAACATTTTTCGTAAATATGCTAAAAATGTATCAAATATTATTAAAACGAAATTTGATAAATGGGTTCAACAAAAAAAATTCATTAAGAATATCCAAATATTTGCTGAATTGTTTTGTTGATACATTTCATCAAACTTCGTTTCAATATTTGACAAATTTGTTAGCATATTTACGAAAAATGTTATCAAATGTTGAAAGAAATTTGAGAAATTGAATCGACAAACAATTTTATATGTTTTATGATTTGCAATTTTGGTTTTTTATTTTATAAAATTTCTTGAGAAGTGATGAAATTCTTGTACAAATATTTTCATTGACATTTTTTGGTTGTCTTTTTTTTCTGTGTACCTGCTTACAAAATTGAATATGACTGGGTAGTTGTAGCATTGGTAAAGACAATGATGCGCACCGAGGGTAGGAAAAAGAACTGTTTGTATAGCCCAAACTAGCACCCACTTGCTATTGATTTTAAGGCAGTTGATGTCTTTGGAATCGAATATGACATGGAGTTCTTAGAGCCGAAGATTTGTTTTTTTTTCCTACATATTACCTCAGCCACCATAATCGCTGTAGTTTCTACTAAGTCACTCCGTTTTTGCTTATGTGTATAGCCCAAAGTAGCACCCACTTGCTTTTTTTTTATTTATTGGCTGACGTCAGTTGTCGCATCTGTGGTTTAGAAACACTGTCTCTACTGATAGCCTATGTCCTGAAGACAATTTTGTAAACTTTCATTTTTAGTTAACTTTCGCTACTAAAGTTCTATGCTCTCGATCGTTTATGCCTTCCCATCATATTAAGTATATCCTCGACGTATGCAAGGATCATGCTTTGTCTTTGTTTTCTACGATTCATTGACAAATAGTTCAAGACCGATTGTCACTCTGTTAGAGGCTTCGTTTCTTTTCGAATGCATCGAAGTGGACTGAAGATTTTATGTCAGTGGGGTTCTGTGAAATGTCAACATATGGGTGATGTGTATCAAATTGGTTTTCGTAGATCTTTTACAGCATTTGAGGGAGTCTTATATGACTTTTTGATCGAATTCTCCGTTCTATTCCTGTATCCTATTTTCCTAGTTTCCAATATCTCTCCCGTATATCTGACGTTGCTACACCCTGCAGCATTGCGTTATGGGCAACCTTATTCGCTTCGGCATCATAATGTAAGAGCAGAACGAAAACCAATGTCGTAATCCTTCTTTCGCAAAACGTAGGCATCGATTCCAAATATGTTTAGGTCATTTTGTGGTCGACTCTAAATGATCTTCTTGAACTCGTCTTCCAAATACGAGTAATCCAAGGGCGTTTCTATTGTTTCCATTTTTTTTTTTTGCATTGGATGTCGACTCGTGCCGCAGATTCTAAGCCTATCAAAATATGTTGAGCACAAGGAAAATCAAAACCAAATGTCTGAATGTGTAGGCACATTTTTCTTGCGAAGTATCCAAAATGTGAAAGAAAAGAAAAAATCCACCTTTCATCATTCTCAGTTGTTGCTGCTATCGTTTTCCATCTGTACGGTTCGTTCTGTAGCTTCCAATTGTTGTTGTCGCTCTCACTTCGAGTGTTGCGGTGCTGTTGTATTCGCTGATATTGTGTCGCATGACTTTCGGCCTACACACCATCGCACAGTGGGGGAATGCGGGCATTATTTGGGGGGGGGAATAAATGCGGAATTTTTTAAACCAATGTTTAATAAAATCGTTGTAGAGATAAGACGATTTCTTTGGCCAGCCACTGATGTGACTCGTACCAAAGAACTCAATTTCCTCGGAAAGAAAACACTTTGTATTCTCACCGGAGCCATCAATGGACATTGCGTGGCTGGGCGTATGAAGCTTCCATACAAGGATTTCTGTAGAAGCTGTTTAAATGAAGAAGTGCAGGAGTGATTGCAGCTCCTTATCTACTTACGGGCATAGGCTCATCGACGACCTCACTCGCTTCAAATTGACTAAGAAATCTCTTAGGGTTGTCCAGCAAGAGGTGTTATTTTGGTATAAATTTGTTGAGATAAATGATTTTCACCCTTTTTGTAGTGAATTTTGTTCGGATAATTTTTTAAAACAAAATTATTTTTTAACCACTCATTATACATTTTTCCTGTATGTCGAATTCGACCAATGCCCTTCTAACCGTCAGCCCTTAAGTCACAGTCTTCCCCCACTGTGACACACTACCCTAATATACTTTCGTAAGTTATATTACCTATAATCATATTCAGTCACATATCTTTACTATATTTTCTTTTTTTTACTGATTTCCAAACTCTCGCCACTTTTTCGTTAGAATCTACTGTGGAAAAAGAAAAAATGTTGTTGTCGCTGCGCTCGTTCTTTTTTTCTCTTCTCTTTGAAAGTATTCAAGTTGCCATTACGTGTGTTTTTGTCACGCCGACATTCCGCTTACGCCATTTTGTGTTAGAAGTCCCTTTCTATTGGCTGTTTGCATATTTATACCCTACACCATGTAGTGTATAGTATTAAGTGTAGCTTAACGTTTGTAACACTTGGATTTTTCTGTGGTTTTCGTAAAATCAATTGTTTCAGGAGAGCCAAAATACATATTTTTCGGCGTTTTTGCAACAGTTGAACAAAGTATTTTTTTTAATAAAACATTATATCTGATTTTTGGATTAAAATTGTTTCAACAAAAAACAATATTGTCATTGAGAACACACATGATGATTCATGTTGTTTTCAATAACATAATTGTTTGCAGCGTTTATTAAAAGAAATAAATCGAATCATAAGTTTCTTTTATTTTTGCAAGTACCAGCTTATGTGCATATATGCTTTTATTTGGGAAAGGCTTAATTGAGTACAAGTTTTATTTAAATTAAAACAAAAATAAATTTAAAAAAAAAAAAAAATTGTATTTAATTAACCCTAGGATAGACTACTTGGTCTGGCCAGACCAAATTTGACTTGGAGCGCTTATAATTTTTTTTTAAGGCAAAAATTAAAAAATTGAGGGTGTTGATATCTATAAGGGAAGTATGCTGAATCGGACGAATTCAATTTTGACTCGAAAATTGCAAGCTAATGGGGAGAAATTCCCGTTGGAAAAAAATTACCACTAAACTAACCTCTTGGTCTGAGTAGACCACAACAATCAAGCTATGAGTTTACTCATGAAACCCTCATGAAAGGTAGAAGTTTGGTTTTGTTTTTGCTTTTGTCTTTGTTTTTCTCTTTATTTTTGATTTTGTTTTGATTTTTATTTTGTTCTGCCTATGAAACCGAAGCAATCGATCTAGAAGAAAAAATAAACATGAAATTTGATTTTATCAAAAAAGAGGATGTTTTTGTATATTATTTTTTGTGACCTTTTTACCTTATTTTGGAAGTATGTAGATACAGTTTCGCTTTAAATGACTATGTATAACACATATCAACAATTTCCATATGAATTAAGACCCCATGATTAGGTATACATACGGTGACCATCCGTTCACTATTATAGTGGACAGTACACTATTTGAGCATCTTGTACACTAATTTTTTCATGTACACTATTTGTACACTTTTTCTTTCGTGTGTTCACTTTTGTCCACTTTTCTATTCTATTTACTATTCTTGGTCTTTACTTAATTTTCTTGGCAACTCTATTTCAGATCTAGAGTCTGAGGGATTTGATGTTAATATTCTGAAAGAAAAAATAAAATATTTTTACAGAACTTGTATTGATTATTTGCACCAATGGGATGAATCATTTAGAGAAATTGAGGGATTTGCTTGGGTACTTTTAAAAACAATTCCATCTTGGCAGCAAGTAGAAATAAAGTAATAGAAATTAGAAATGATTTAAATATAAATAATAACGACGTCTTTGATGAATTTACTTCCGTAAAAAGTTACGCAAACGTAGACAAAATAGAAATATGGAAAAAATCCGAAATAAATCCAGATAAAAAGTGGGTTGAAATTGTTAAATTCTTCGACAATGAAAATATTCCTTATAAAAATATTTTGAAATTAGTGGATTTTGCATTTGCATTGCCTGCGTCAAATGCACCAACAGAAAGGGTTTTTTCGATATCTAATAATATTTGGACTTCAGAGAAATCTCAAATGAAATTAGAAACATTATAATCTCTCTTAATTATAAAATGCAATTTTGAAATGGATTGCACTGAATTTAAATCATTCTTAACGAATAGAGCTGATGTTTTGCAAAAAATACATTCTGTAGAGAAATATCAATAGTAAAGTACATATATTTTTACATGAGTATGTATGTTCATATGTATGTATTTAGTTCGTTTTTTATGGCAATGAATTTAATGTTATGTTTTTAAATAAAATAAATGCAATCCTTAAAAATGTGTACACTATTTCTTTATTGGTTTAATGGTCACCGTAGGTATACAGTATGTTTATAGCCAAAAATCTGTCTATTATAGTCATGTGGTCTGGCCAGACCAAGAGGTCAATTTAGTGATCGAAAGCTTATCGCCTATCCTAGGGTTAAAAAATATTTTTTTATTTAATTAAAAAATATTTTTTTTATTTAATTAAAAAATATTTTTTTTATTTAATTAAAAAATATTTTTTTTATTTAGTTAAAAAAAAAAATTTAATTAACAAATATTTTTATGCTTTTATTTGGGAATGGTTTAATTGATTACAAGTTTTATTTAAATAAAAAAAAAATTTATTAATCAAAAAATATTTTTTTTTATTTAATTAAAATTTTTTTTTTTATTTAATTAAAAAAAAATTTTTATTTAGTTAAAAAAATTTTTTTTATTTAATTAAAATATATATTTTTTATTTAATTAAAAAATATATTTTTTTTAATTTAATTAAAAAATATATTTTTTTTATTTAATTAAAAAATATATTTTTTTTTATTTAATTATTTTTTTTTTAAAAAAATTGTAATAAAATTCCATACTTTTTTACGCTATTTTATTTCCGACTTGCTAAAAAAATCCATATTTGAAGATATGGATAAATGTGGATTTTGTGACCTTTTTTGTAGAAGAGCAATTTAAGTTTTATTTTAAAGACTTTTTCAACAAGAGGTGTTATTTTGAAGCACCCGCTAATTCGATAATGTCTACTTGTCAAAGTAGTGTATGCCATTATGGAACGATACACGCTTGAACAATGCATTGAAATTATTAAAATCCACTACAAAAATGGTGAAAATCTTGCAGTCCCAGTTCGCAAAACTAAAGCGTTTTTGGGCCGTCGTGAAGCACCTTGTCGGACCGCAATACAGAAATTGGTGGAAAAATTCGATATGTTGGGACAAGTTAGTGATGTGAAGAATAAAAACCGTGCACGTTGCTCAAGAACAACTGAGAATATTTCGGCTGTAGCCCAAAGTGTTTGAAGAAACCCCAGGTTTGTCCCCTCCTCGTCGTTATTTGGAATTTGGGGCATTCCACAAGCGTCATTACACCGTATTTTGCAGAAAGACTTGGATCTTAAGGCTTAAAAAGTTCAGTTAAGCGTCGATTCAGGACCTCAGAGATAGAATTTGTGGGGCTATCGAGGACATAGGGCAGCCACTTTGCGATTTGGTTATGGAAAATTTCATGAAAATGATATGGCCCTGTAAGCGTGGTCGTGGTGATGTTGTTTTTCATTATTAACGGCATGCCTTCCTCTTTATTATGAAATAAACATGCTATCATTTATCTCAAAAAATTAAATTTTTCTTTGAATACCAAAATAACACCTCTTGTTGGAAAACCCGTTACATCTTATAAAACTAGCAAAAAAAAATGTATGGCTAATTTTGTTTTAGTAGTAATTTTTGTCAGATAACAAGGACGACTCCTTGTCCGATGGAACAACACAATATACCGATATAAGGGCAATTATTTTGTAACAATTTTGTTAATATGATTTTTATAAAAATATAAAAGTTATATTTAGACAAAATATCTTAAAAAAAACTGTTCGTTTTATTTTATTTTTGAATAACCAGTACACTATTGAAGAAAAACAATCCATATTTGAAGAGAATCCATGGATAAACGTGGAAGTTATGGTTTTTTTTTTGTATTTCCGTTGCGAAATCTGTAAAAACTTGTGAGAAAAATGGACACGGGTAAACCGACTTACATAGCGTCACCTGAAATCCAAACTGACCAATAATCAAAAAGCCTAAAATCGTGTTTTGATTGTTTTTTGTTAAATCGCCTAAAATATACATGTCTCTGCAAAATCTCAGACTTCAATTTTCAAAATTTACAAACAACGTAACCCTAAGTGTGTTTATATTTGACGACAGTGTTTGGCTTCTCCTGTGAAGTTCTGAAAATGCTTGGCAGAGTCATTTAGGATCACTTGTGACGATATATACATTTAACCTCAGTAAAAATATAAAATTTTCATACTCCAAAAGTGGGCGTGGCTGCCACCAACGAATTTTAGAGAAACAATTAATTAATTGTGTAGGGGGCTCAATCAGCAGACCACCTCGGTCTGTCGCTCCGCTTATTGTTAACGCAAAATTTGACTAGCGCTGCATTTTCAGTTGAAGTATAAGAAAAAAACATTCCGTTAAAGCATTTTTGGTAGATGAGTTAGGCCAGTGCTGACATTCGCTACATGTGTTCTTATTTGTACAGTTACGTGGACTTGAAGTCTATTGTAGTGTGGGTATGGCCAGAATATTTTTTTTCGGACACCTCTTTACAAATGGGGTACCCTGTGTCTGGTATGGAAAGTAGTTTCTTAAAAGACTGGGTTATAAAGTTTCACTCAGAATATCCTAAGACTTATTTATTCCATGTACCACCCATTCAGGCTCCTTGTCGGGCTGATAGACGACAACTAACATGCCCAATGCATGGCTCAAGCTCAACTACATTTTCAATGTCACAATTTGAAATAGTCATTCATTCTTTTGATTGCCTTTTAAATCAATTTGATTATATGGCTTCGCAGCTCTACAAGTCTCATTAGTTGTTCATTAGGGAGGGTATATAAGTTTCGGCCAGGCCACAATGTAGCTTAACTGCTATTTTTTTCTGTAGTCGGTAGATTTTTGGCTCATTGAATTGCTAATTTCCCAAAATGTGTCCAAAGACAGTGGAGGTTTGATTTCTATTGAAATTTGCTAAATAAATACGCATATGGCGAAATAAGTCAATGTCCAATGGAATATTTGTAAAGGTTAAGTGATATTGACGCCTGTGGCACATTTGTCTGTTCCATCCCGTTATTCTAATTGGCCGTGTCACATCAATGGACAGACATTTCACGATAAATACTGACATTTTCGAAGGCACAGGATGGCAAATCTTTAATTTCGGTATGTTCTCATTGAAGGCTCTATGAAAAATGACCAAAAAAAAGAGGAATGGGACAAATGAAGAATTCCCCACAATGAATGAAAAAATCACCCTAAAAGCCCAATATGAAGATTTCCCCAAAAATTCTTAAAAATCCCCCAAACAATTTGTGAAAAATTACGGTAGATTTTTGCAAAATCCCCCAAAATATGAAAAATATCCCAAAAAAATAACATTATAAAAAACATATAAAATGTCATAGTGAGTTTTCTCAAAGAACGCTCTATTCGAGTTGTCCCAACAACTCTATTGTTAGTGTCTGTTACACATTTGGACGTAATTGTCCACCGCCAACTATAATAGCTAAGAGATTTGAAAGAAATCAATACTGATTTCGAAAGATGGCTACCTTTTCCTTTATTTGAGGGTAATTTGTTGCCCTCCCAAATTGCACACTTCACAAATAGAGAACATTTATGTGCAAAACGCAACATTTTTTAGTCTTCAAATGCGATTTTTTTTATTTTTTTTTTCCAACTAACTTTTGAAAAATATTTACATAGTTCGTATCTTTCAATGCCAAAGTTTATTCCAATCGGAGTTCATTTGCCGCTGCTATATCGAAAATATTGGCTCTATGAAATATGCACCAAATGAAAAATTCCCCAAAATTTTTATTTATTTATACCCCCAAAAGCCCAACATGAATATTACCCAAACAATTCTGAAAAGTCCCTTAAACAATTTACAAAATATTACCCAATGTAACTACCCCAAATATTATGAAAAATACCCCAAAAAAAACGATATGATTGACTGCGGTTATGAAAACATCCCAAAAAAAAAACGAAAAATTCCACAAAAATAAGGACTTTTTATTGTCCAAAAACAAAAAAATAAATGTTAAATAAAATTCTGAAAAATCCCTTAAACAACTTACAGAATATTACCCAATTCAAAATCTCCCAAATATTATGAAAAATACCCCAAAAAAAAAAACACATTATAAAAAATGAAAAATTGCGGAACTTTTCGTTGTCCAAAAACAAAGAAACGAAATAATAACTAAAAATTATGTAAAACTCCACAAGAGATTTTTTTTTTGGCGAATTCTTACTTTTTTCATAAAGCTGAAAATATTCACCCATTGTCAAATTTAAGGGGGGAAAATCCAAATGTTTCATCCCATAAACATAAGTAACTTATTCTTTACAAAAATCTTGACAGTTAAAGCAAATTGCCTTTCTTTTAACCCATTCATGGCCAAGACATTTTTTAAAAAAAGTTTTATACAGTCGAACTTCCATATAGCGAATCTCAAGGGGACCAAAAAAAATTCGTTATATAGAAAATTCGTAATATAGAATTATTTTAAAAAAAATTTATTTTTATGTATGTTGAATTTTATTTAAAATAATTGGTAATTTTTGTCTGCGTTTGATTTTTCCATTTTTACGTGTAGTCTACTATGCGAGCCTACATTTCTCTCACTTACAGAGAGTAGAAATGTAAATCTCACACACAAAAACAAATAAAAAATGAAAATATGTGTGTGTATGGTGAGAGTGAAAAATGTGTTTATGTAAAACTCGTTATACGGAGATCAAAAACGCATGAGCATTCGAGTTACGGGCGTAGAAAAAATTCGTAGTAAAGAAATATTCGCTATAAGGAAACTCGTTATAAGGAGATCAAAACATACTGAAAATTTAACGAAATTGCAGTGTTCTGGAAATAAATTCGTTATATAGAGAACTTCGTTGTACGGAAGTTCGTAATAGAGAAGTTCGACTGTATTTTATAAAAAAAAGAGTTCTGAGTTTCAAAAGTTTCATATTTTACAAAAAAACAAGTCTTGAGTTCGAATTCGTTGATATTTTTAACTTTACGAAATCCTTTTCTGTGTGCCATATAATAAATTGCCTTTCTTTTAACCCATTCATGGGCAAGACTTTTTTAAAAAAAGTTTTATATTTTATAAAAATGGAGTCCTGAGTTCGAATTCGTTGATATTTTTAACTTTACGAAATCCTATTCTGTGTGCCATATAATAAATTGCCTTTCTTTCAACCCATTCATGGCCAAGACATTTTGAAAAAAAAGTTTTATATTTTACAAAAATAAGTCTTGATATTTTTAACTTTATGAAATCCTTTTGTCTGTAGCATATGGCATCGCTGGCTCTGAATGGGTTAAGGTATAGTTGGTGGCAATCGGAGTTCAGTTGCCGGTGCTATGGCGACTGTGCGAGCCACTACATTACATCAATTTCATTGTCCTTAACCCATAGGTCTGTTAATTTGCCGGAGTGCTTTGTTATTTTTGCACAGAATCATTTGTATACACAAAGAGGATTTTATGGTATTTTTTTGATACAAAATATTGACTCTACACTTGATCCTAAGGATGGAATCCCTGTTGACAGCCAAAGTGCTTCCCGATTAGTTTTTACTGAGGACAAGACCTACAATGCAGATGGTAGAGCAACCTGAAGGCATCAATAACTTTTGCAAATAATATTCAGCATAAACACTTGATTTCGAGTTTACTGTAACGGTAAACAACGAATTACTGTCACTTTGATTTTGAACTTATTCACTTATGGTTGTGCTTTTTTCTCTCCCTCTCTCTCTCTCTCTCTGTCCCATCCGAGCACAAATGAACAGATCCACATCTGTAGACAAATTTCAAGTTACCATATTTAGTTGCAAACGCTAAGGCTAAGCGTTTGTGTTTTTATTTTTTGCACTCAGCTTTTATTTTGCTTAGTTTCCCGTATTGAATCGGTGGAAGCGGTGTTTTTGATCGATCGTGGGTGTTGCAAGTTTAAGTGGAGAGTCGCCAACCATTACGCCAGTTCACGTGTCGTTCGCAGCAGGCAATTTGCCAATGTTAGATCATATGCACCGTAGCGTGAAGAGCCTTATTGTTGGTTGGTTTGCAGGAGCGTAAAGGTTTGACAGAGTGTTTCCCCTACATTATTATTTTTGTTTCGTGTGTATTTCTAACGCACTGCAAACGTAGTTGTAAGCTTGTTTTTGATGATTCGCCCACATTACGCTTTATTATACAGTCGTTTTGGAATACCCTACACTGCGCAATCTTAGTTATCGCATGAGTTGGAGTATATTTGTGAGAAATATACTGGAATATTTTTAATTTGTCCTTAGACTTGCCAGAGTGTTAATTGTTAACCCTTTAGCCACTGAAATTAAAACCTCTAACCATTAGAAATGACTGTTAGCGATAACCGTCTGTCGACCGGTTAATGCCGCTACTTGTCCCAATAGTATTTAGTTCTCCAAGCCTCCATCAGCAAACTGTAGGGTATTCTTATTAACTTCAGAAAAATCTCTGCCAGCTACCTGGGCAAGAGAAAAGAGTTTATGAGATTTTATTGTATGTTTCAAGTCTCAAAAGTATTTTTATAAAATTCAATGTGCACAGCTGCGCAGTTTTGCAATTCAATTTGCAGTTAATCTCAGTATTTTCTTTCGTTACAATAGCATTTTAACATCAGCCAAAAACTCATGATAACTTAAACAACAACAAAAATGATAGCATACAATGCATGTGTATGCATATTAGACTGGGTCACGTTCATGGGGAAGAAACTAATCTTAGAAACGAACTTTGGTCCTGTTTAATGCAATTATTATTTCAGATTTGACCTAGTCTTATATCTAGCGTATTAAAAATTAGCACGAGAAGCTAAGTAATTTTTAGGTTTGGTCCTGTCTATCTATGTCCTAACATGTTTGTCTTTCTTTAAAACAAATCTCAGTTTAGTCATTTTATGAATCAAAGACTCGGAATTTCCTTTAAGTATTTGGGCGAAATATATTTTTGACGACAGGCCTCGCTGGACAACAGTCAATTTTATTTAGAGATTTAGATCCTTTTCTAGAATTGAATTCAATTCCAAATAGAAATCGCTCACTAACATGAATAGTGTCACAATTCAAAATTCTCATTCTACTTTCTTGCTCTAGAAAAGGCTGTAAATCTATAATTAAAATTGCCTGTTAATCTGCGGAGTATTATACATTAGGGTGGAGTGAAAACATGCTTTTTTTTTAATTTGAAAAAGTTAACCTCGGAAAGAGATGTAGTCTGGGGTCCTAATGAGGGGAAAAACAAAGAAAAAAATTTTAAAAAAAATTTTAGGGCGTTGATTTTAGAAAAATCCTAAAAATTAACAACTTAACTTATTCGAAATTTAAAAGTTTGAGCTTGTTCAGTGCCCAAACAAAAGTATTTGAGGCAAATATGAGGATAATCGACTAATATTTGTAGCTTTGGTGGCGATTTCATTGTTCAGTCAATTTTCTGAAGAAGGGACGATTTGACTTATTTTACTTTTTGAAATTTTTGAACAATGAGAACATTTTTTTTAAATTTTTTCATGCCCTTATTTCATTGTTTACGCTTTTTAAAACATTTATTGACATAAAACTTTTTAGGATTTTTCTAAAATCAACGCCAAAATAGCGATAATTTCCAAATTTCGAGGGATTGGCGCGACCCCTACTTCTTTATTTTTCCCCTCATTAGGACCCCCGACTACATCTCTTTCCGAGGTTAACTTTTTTTTTTGAATTTCACTCCACCCTATTATACATACATACGTTAAGCTATATTAATGGAAAAACCTATAGTTTTTTTTTCGGTATTTTTTGAGGCAACTGAAATCTTTAAACGTCTGTCCTGAAAATATCCTTTTCTGAGTTATGACACTATTCAAGTAAATGAGAGAAATGTTTTTAAAAAATAAATTTCTGTGCTTGAGTTTAAAAAACTCCCGCCAAAAATGAAACATTTCACCCTTTCAATATTAAGGCGAACTATGTTTCGGGCGATGGACGAACGTGCTAGGTAGTTCATGCAGAAATCACTCAGAAAAACCCAGTGTCGCGACCTATTCAGCCCATCAACAATTGTTCAGCATTGGCCCTTCGAGGCAGTCTTTAAACAGCAGGTCCCGGTCAGTGGGTACAGAAATTATATCATGCACAGCTCACTGATTTGAGAGAAATTCCCCATCTGGATGATTTTAAGGGGGGAAAAAATCTGTCTATTTGTGTTTCCATAAGACTTATAAATCCAACTTCAAGTTTTTTTTTTCTTAACTTTATTATTCACGTTACATTTGTTGCGACCCACTTTCATGTACAGCTCGAGTGGATTTATCAATGAAACCTCCCACACTTTTGAATAAAATCCAGCTTCAACACAAGCGCCTGTGAGTAGTTTATGTACACTCAGTTCCCACAGGCGGAATTGGCGAGGCCTTCCATAATCAGACCAGATAGAAATCAGACGTCAAAAAAAATCCTTTGGTATTTTTTTGTAACCAAAGACATGTTTTCGTATAAAACTTTTGAAAGCTTTTATGAAGTTGTTCATGAGATACTTTTTTAAAAATTAAAAAAAAATTAACATCAATCCCGCAAACATTTCCATTCTTTATGGTTTTCGATTTCAGGCATGTGACTGCTTCGCAGTAGGGCATCCTGTGAACTTTGTGAAGTTTTAAAGACCTCGGCAATGGTTTCAGGTCTGAAGAATGACTTGCTCGATATTCGCCTTAGGGGGCCTTATTTCGTAAAGTATTTTTTCATAATATCGGTCCTTGTCGATACCCCTCAAAAAATTACTAATGGCATGAAATCGCAGGTACGAGGCCCTGGATTGAACACGTGGACTTGGACTGTCTTCGGTTTCAGCAACAGGTTCAGGACAAAATATCGTGCTGCTGAAACCAAAAATAGCCCAAGTCCATGTGTTCAATACAAGGCTGTAGAGTCGGAGTTCACAATTTTGAAAAATAGAAGTTGGAGTCGGAGTTCCTCCAAAACTCTGGCCACAAAAAATGGTTTATCATGTCTCGGTAGCACTTACCGATAACCCAAATCGCATTCCCTGCAGAATTTCCAAAGAAAAAATGGATCAATGCTGCCACCGCTGCAAACCAATCTCTCACTCTCTGAGTATTCATTGGCTTCTCGAATATCATGTGCGGGTTTTTCAAATCCCGTATAAGACAGTTTTGCTTGTTAACATAGGCGCCGAAATGAAAATTTGCTTCGTCAGAAAACTGAGAAGCGAATGATCGTGGGCCTTCAATTGCTGTGTCATCGAAACCTTGTAATCGAGTATGACGACTTCATTGTGCAAAAATGCTGAGATCGATGGAGAGTCGATATTCCAAGACTGAGTGGCACACTCTCAGATACTGCCGCGCACATTATGGTCAGTGTGCACCGTCTACGACGATGAGGACCATAAGTATTGCCAGAATGCCAGACTCACAGACATATAATAAATTCTACAAGCTATTCTGGTTTCGGCCTGCCTAAAAAAATCTCTCCAGTTTCTCATGCCAAATATGATTAAAATTTTTCTACCACTTGTCCCTTCCATCGAAGTGAACAACTCTTCCAGCTAATGTTTTTCCTGCCAGCTAAGACAATCTCAACTTCCAGACGATTCTTAACAAACGCTACTCCCTCTTTCCTCCTTTCCGTAATCTTCTTTCCTATCTCTTATGCAGTTTATTGCATTTGTAGGAGACACTGGTAAACTAAATCTGCTTTGTTCGATTTTTGAAATAATATTCGTAAATCTATAAACTAATAAATTTTACAGCATCATTTGGTCTTAAATCTTTTGATTTCTGTAGATACGATTGTTAATCATTTATCAGTTATCTGTCGATCTATCTTCAGTTTTGTTTTCGGTCGTAAATTGTAAATATCACTTTTATTTTCCATGCGACATTTGGGACGACCACACACATTGTGGCTGATTGAATAATCTCGGCTTTGGTTGATGACATATTTGACTAACAATACATTTTGGTAACTAAAGACATTGTAAAGATTTCTCTGGTTGACGTTAACACCAGTGAATGATGCGGGCAATTTTGATTGTGTAAATGGACCACCCGGAATAATACAAACATATGAAGAAGACATCTGAAGTAAAGATTCATTAAATAGCTTCAATAGAATTGACGATTCGCCTGCTGGAAATAACAATAAAAACTATTGAATTCAAATGTGGAAACCAAATGATTTACTGGTGCCAACTTCTATATCTCATGCCGCTGTCTGAACAATTTCCAAATAATTCAATGTAATTTGTCCCCAACACTAATATTTTATAAGCCTTAATGTATTTTTCATCGCTAAATATCTCCGGCTCACCACAACGTTAACATATGAGACCCAACCCCATTCCCGTGGTGTCTGTTATAAATCTGTTTTATTACCATTTCCTCTTTGGCATAAGCAGACACCATGAAAATCGCAAAACAACAAAATTACCTCATCTATTATCATCCTTAGATTTTGGTTAACAACAACAATTTGATGCATTTGCAAAAAATTTCAATTAATACGTCAACTAAGCCATCATATTTCAAAGGTACAGAGAGCGAGATAGAAAATATAATTTAGAGGCATGATGGAAGTTGAAACAATTGAGGAAGGGCTGAAGTCGGTCGCTGATGCCAATATGGATGTCAGGAGTACAAGTTTTTGTGACATATTTTTCTCTAGAGAATGGAGAAAAATTAAAATTTTTGTTATAGAGAGAAAGTGAAATTTTTTCTATAGAGAAAAAGTGAAATTTTTTCTATAGAGAAAAAGTGAAATTTTTTCTATAGAGAAAAAGTGAAATTTTTTCTATAGAGAAAAAGTGAAATTTTTTTCTGTAGAGAAAAAGTGAAATTTTTTCTGTAGAGAAAAAGTGAAATTTTTTTCTATAGAGAAAAGTGCAATTTTTTTCTATAGAGGAAAGGTGCAATATTTTCTATAGAGAAAAGGTGCAATTTTTTTCTATAGAGAAAAAGTTAAATTTTTTCTATAGAAATAAAGTGACAATTGTTTTTCTACAGAGAAAAATTGGCAATTGTTTTTCTATAGAGAGAATGTGACAATTGTTTTTCTACAGAGAAAAAGAAAAATTTTTCTAAAGAAAGAAGAATTTTTCTAAAGAAAGAAAAAATTTATACAGAAAAAGAAAAAAAAATAATCAGAAAAGGAAAAATTTTGTCTGTAGAGAAACATTTTTTCTATAAAAGAAAAAAAAATTCAATAGAGAAAAACAAAAAAAAAAATTTTTTTTTTCTCTATAGAAATTTTTTTTCTATACAAATAAAGAGAATTTTTTATAGAGAATACGTAAATTTTTATTCTATAGAAATAACTTGATTTTTTTTCTATAGAGAAAAAGTGACAATTGTTTTTCTATAGAGAAAAAAGTGACAACGTTTTTCTATAGAGAAAAAAAGTGACAGCGTTTTTCTATAGAGAAAAAAAGTGACAACGTTTTTCTATAGAACAAATGACACATTTTTTAGGGGAAAAATTAAAAGGTTAGAGGGGAAAAGAGTACGCATTTGAAGAAAGGTCAAAAAAAATCTATGCAAAAAGTTACAGCATTTTTTCCAGGGAAAAAATTAACATTTTTTTTAATCAGTGATAACAATTTTAAAGGGGCACATGAGTACAGTTTTCTGTAGAAAATTTGGAAAATTTTTCCTAGGAAGTGTGAAAACTTTGCCCAAGAAAATTTTATAAATTCATCTTCACTTTTTTCCCTGGGAAAATTTACAAACTTATTGACCGAAATGTATATAGAATTTCCATGGGGAAACTTGGAAAATTTCCAATGAAAAATAATAATTTCCTTAATGAATATAATTTAAAATAAAAATTAAATTTAAAAAAAAAAAAATAGAGAAATTATCGAACTATCGCTGTCTTTGCCACTTTCATCCAATTGTCTGTTCCATCATTCCCTTCGGGACGACCCTGTCACATTTAGAGCCATTTGGGTGATGCAAGTACCAGTCTGTACAACATAGTTGAACATAAAATGTATGTCATATAAATCATAAAATTCTTGGCACATGCCTGCATTTGGCTGTAGCTTACATTGGGGCACAGACACACGGACATAGCCGTCCATACATAATATCTGTTGTTGCAACATTTGCCTGAAAACGTCCTTTTGTAACGACGCGTCGTCTGCCACAAGATGGTAGTTATTGGCTCGCCGGTTTCCTTCGCTCTCTGCCTCTCTCTCTCTCTCTCTGTGGAGTATAATCTCGAAACGATCGTTTTCCTCCAGTCTGTCCGTGCGTCTGTCTGCCTGCCAAAGATCTCATGAATATTTGATTTTTCACATTTTGAATTGTCATTGTGGCTGGCGATGCTGTTGCACATTGTTTCTCTGTGTGGTGAAAAGGGGGGACTGGGGGATCGAGTAGTGTTGTGCTGTGTGTGATTTTTCAGCGTTCGTCTGTTACAATTTAAATAAATAAATTGAGTTACCACCTTTAAAAGTGGTATAATAAATATAGGGTGTTTACAAAAACGAATGTACGCGCATGAAATATGAAATACTTTAGAAAATTATTAACCATTTATGCAGAAACACATCGCAATGACTCCGTGTTGTAATTGATTGCCGGCAAGTCGTCGATCCGTGTGCACCATGTGGTACTTGTAAAAGGCTTGGAAATACTTAAATTCATATTATTAAAAATGGCTCAGAGCTAAAGGATGAGTTGGGGAGGAACTCTTTTTGGTAACAACAGTCGCGAACATGTTAAAGGACATGATTTATGGCACCGAATAACACGGATGAACACAAAACCAGCCCCAACAAGTTAATCGATCCACGATCGGATCCACATAGATTTTGAGAAATTTTGTTCAAAATATATATCACAACAAAAGCCTCTGTTGCTCTTCGACGAGCCAAAAATGAGCCTCGTAGCTGAAGAAGATGATTTTTCGATAACTTAAAATGTGATCTTCTTGCAGCATCCAGTAAGGCCGATTCACCGAAAAGCCGACGTTATGTCTGCTGTATTGTGTATGGCTTAAGACCAAAGTCCTTAAGTAAAATATTGCAGGTGATCGAATAATACCAACCGAATTGATGCGATCTTCATTAACACCACCGGCTACAGAAGCAATATTTTCCTCGACACGCATTCTACAGATAAGAATTGGCAGATTGATGTCCATTAGAGAGAAATGGATAAGAAAGTTAAATTATTTTTTAATTTTTATAATAAAAAAATCCAATAATTTGTAATGTGATTCGAGACAAAACTCTTGAATACAACTAATTTTATTAAATTATTTTATAATTTTTTTAAAAAGTATAATCGATTGTAACGGTTTTATTGTGTGCATTTCAATGAATCCAATCGTTCCATATTTACACCCAAAAAAAAACCGCATATCAATTTGAAATTTTCATATCAATAAGAAAAATATCAATCTATTGTGAAAAACGTTAAATTAACGAGTTTTAATGTTAGATTGATATTTTTAACGTTAGATTGATAGTTAAAATATCAAATTGATATTATAATGTTTTACATTGTCATATCAATTCGTAATATCAAATTAATGTCAATATCACTTCTACAAGAACATATATCAATTTTACATTTAAAAATGTAATTGATTAATTTCACATCGAAATTGATAAGAAAAATGTGAAATTGATATTAATTCTTTATAATGTGATATGAAATGTGTTGGTCTATTTACTCTAAGAGAACCTGTCAATTTCAAGTTCATCGAAAAAACTGAGTAGCATCTTAAAACAAACTGTGAAAATCACATAAAACAAACGGTGTTGTGAATCGCGCATAATAAAAAAATATTAATAATAATTTTAAAGTGTTAAATTAAAAAAAAAAATGGAAAAACACACAAGAATTTATATATATATCCGAAAAACTAGTGGCTGATTTATTAAATCAGCAAAGTGCAGAAACAATTTTCACATTTTCGGCCGAAGATGACCCAGAAACTGTGGTCTTAATGGTAAGTAATATAATATTTAATTATTTTTATTAAAATATTGTTAATAGCAATGTTAAAAATAATTGTCTCATCATGCTGCTCTTAATACGGAAATGTGTGAAGTTATTGATATGAATTCATATATTTTTGATATAAAAATGTACAATTGTATGAACATTTTGATATTAAAAATATGAAAATGATATGAAGTCATATATTTTTAATATTTTTTTATTTTATTTCACAAGCTTCTGGTTTTACGTACGACCGTCTTAGATACATTAATAAGGAAGATTTGAATGCGGTTTTTCCTGAAACTTACAATATTGGTTTGAAGGCAGAGCTGAGGGAAAAGATATTACCACCGTAAGCTGTCTTTCCAAAGTTCTGGGATGGGTCCAATCCCAAGATTTTGATTCCATACAACATCGTCTTCTAAAACAAATGTTACTGGCTATACGGTAAGTGTTTTTGGAAGATCGTGAATAATTTAAATAATTTTATAAAATATTGTTTGTTTCCATTCATAGCCGCTCCTTGATATTCTCAAGCAAACGAAGGTTGGAGATGGAATTATAAAAAATTATGCAGTCGAGAAAAAAATGTCATGTAGTTGATCTTTATGAAATTAGAGAGATAATTATTAGTATTAACAATCATCTTTCAGTAATTGCAATCAAACATGAAATATTATATTTTTCAGAACATTATCAGTCATATGTAGTAGGTTCTAAGAACAAGTTTTTTGAAATATTAAATTTAAAATTATTCACAGGTGTGCCTATTCATTTGTATTATATATCAGATGGAACTACTCTCATTAGAAACAAAGAATTTTAAGTTTTTTTTAAAAAATTTACAATAAAACATATCTCTAATTATTTCAACAAACTAATTATTGTTGAATTTAAATAAAGGAATATATGTGGGTTTGTATGTGAGTATATACAAAAAATTACATATAGTATGAATTATAATCGTATCAAATTAATATTTTTTTCATATCAAAATGATATTTTCACATATCAAATGAACATTAAAATAACGTCAATTCTACATTAAATCATATCATTTTGATATTTTATTCATATTAGCACCAGCCACCTAGTGGAGGTTTATTCTCCTACACTTCAACATCATTCAATGTATTTGATGCAAGATTTCAGCAGTGATTGCCTAATTTAGGTCATCTGAACGTACGGAGTCACTTGTGCTGTTGTCACTACATTGAAATATCAGGCAATTCAACATATATGTCAGCGGTTGTTTTTCACCACGTAATTGCTTTAGACTTTATGCTTAGGAGAGTAATCGCAAGGCCATGTAAAAAATTCTCGAATTCGGCTTCAAATAGTAGGCCTCGGTCAGTGAGTATACAAATTATATTTTGCAGAGACCACCTGATCACATGTCTTCGTCGAATGTTTAAAGGCTTATGTAAGTAAGCTCAACTTTACACAAAACAACATTAAAAAATATTTAAAAATAAATATATTATAGTTACACATCTCGATTAAGTAACACCTTTTTTCTTCCCATAATTTCGAATCAGACCTGAGCAATTGACATTCATAAAAGGCATATTTGCCACAATTTTCCGTAATTCCATTCATTTTATCTCAGATACACACACATTTTCTAACAGCTTCAATAGTAAATGAGACGCCCTAATTGCCTTTACGCCACACGGGTATTCATATGTTAATGTATATTTTTGTGATGGAAAGTCCATCATTTGGCTACGCTTGGCCGCCTCAATGCTAATGTGGAAAATCAATTAAAATATTTTCATACTTTCAACCGAACCGATGGCTATTCAATGTAAGCACCCAACATCGGCATAACACCATTCCTGTTACCCAACAATACTGGGACAAAATTGGTAGTAAACATTTTCGGTTTTCCATTTGTGTTTTCTGCGCCGCTAGGGCAGAGGGGGTAACATGTGCGGCACGCTTTAATATTGAGGTGTCTAAAAAGGCGGCACCTTTCAACGCTGTTATTTTCCAACGTCAACAACCACCGCCGCCACCGTCGCCATGGCACAAATGAAAGCATCATCGATGAGAGACAACAAAAACAATAATTATCTTATCAATTTAATATTATGAAAATTGAAAACCGATCACAAAATTGAGACATTCGGCTAAAGGAAAGCACTGCAGACACGTCTGACTAAAAGAGCATAAAAGACACTGCCGCCGTATAATGCGAGTATAATTGTCATCACTTTGTTACGCTTTAACTAGATTGAAATTTAACTAGATTACGTTTTCTTTTAAGTACTACAGCTCTAAGCGCTGCCATATACCAGGATTAACATATAAATTGCACTTATTTTCGGTTTGAATAAAACATAAAACGGACACGCCGCCGCACTCTCGGCCCGGTAGCTTTCTTTGGCATAATAAAAATTTAATTAAACTGTGTCGAGTGGAATACATGAAATTTACTAAAAAAAAAAAACAAAAAATGACTTTCAAAATAGTTTCAGACTCATACGTGATAATAAAGTCGTTAAACAATTCGAAACGGACAAATGAGAAATATTCTGGGCCTGAGGTGTTTTGTATAACAAAAGACCTAAGACACAAACTTTGTGTTTGAAATAAAAAACATATCAACAACGTGGATTTACTGAAAAAAAGCGAGGAAACCTCGAAAAAAAAAACATATAGTGATTGATATGTGCCAAGGAAGTAGGAAAGTTCATTGAGGAGAAAACAAAAGACTTAAGCAACAAACATGCAGGATGGCTGAATGAGGGCAGTGAGAGGAGGTGAGTTTTATTGGATTTGATAAAAGAATTCCGGCAGTCTATGACTCCAACAGTAGTTTACAGTAAAACAGAAATGTCTACTTATTGGTATAATTTTTTTGCCTTAATTTTTTTTTTTTTAAATTCATAAAAAATCCAAAACTGCAAAAAAGGTTCAAGTGTTATTAATTTCATGTAAAGTCACATAACCTATAAACAAAATGCGACATAGATCATATAAATCGATTAACACGTTCTGCTTTTATTTACAATTAAGAGAAGGTATCCAATTTTGACAAGGTCATAGGTCATAAACAAAAACTGACACATACGAACGCCAAACTCTTTGAGGGTTTTACTATACTGACCTAGTACCATCACCCTGACTTGGAATTTCTCACCCCCCAGATTGGCTGTTGTACTGTGATATTAAGGAAACGGGCTACAAGAGAAAAACTTCTATGGAATTGCCCGACTATGCTGTAGTAATTGGAAAAGAGTCATTCTTCAGTCACATTCAGAAAAAATATTATCAACAAAATTATGTGTTCGGAATGTTTACATTCACTGGGGAACTATTCTATAAAAAAAGAAAAAGAAATTATTTACAATTTTAGAGCGAGTAGTGAAAAAGCACTGCATCTTTTGAATTGTCTAACATATTAGTTTCTTTGGAATCAAATGCATATTTTAGAAAAAACAAAGGAAAAACTTAAAAAAAGAAAACTTCGGGCTTGTAAAGCAAATGATCGGCATGGGCTGGTTGTAGAGTAGGGTGGAGTGCAATTCAAAAAAAAAAAGTTAACCTCGGAAAGAGATGTAGTCTGGGGTCCTAATGAGGGGAAAAATAAAGAAAAAAATTTTAAAAAATTTTTAGGGGTCGCGCCACTCCCTCGAAATTTGGAAATTATCGCTATTTTGGCGTTGATTTTAGAAAAATCCTAAAAAGTTTTATGTCAATAAATGTTTGCAATAGCGTAAACAATGAAATAAGGGCATGAAAAAATTTCAAAAAAATTTTCTCATTGTTCAAAAATTTCAAAAAGTAAAATAAGTCAAATCGTCCCTTCTTCAGAAAATTGACTGAACAATGAAATCGCCACCAAAGCTACAAATATTAGTCGATTATCCTCATATTTGCCTCAAATACTTTTGTTTGGGCACTGAACAAGCTCAAACTTTTAAATTTCGAATAAGTTAAGTCGTTAATTTTTAGGATTTTTCTAAAATCAACGCCAAAATAGCGATAATTTCCAAATTTCGAGGAAGAGGCGCGACCCCTAAAATTTTTTTAAAATTTTTTTCTTTATTTTTCCCCTCATTAGGACCCCAGACTACATCTCTTTCCGAGGTTAACTTTTTCAAATTAAAAAAAAAGCATGTTTTCACTCCACCCTATTGTAGAGTATTTATAATCCCCACAGCGGTAATTTTTTCCCACATCTTCCCGGAAATTAAAAATTTTTCATATTCTGTATACTCATACCGGGAGCCAACGTTTAAAGCCGGCTCCGAACGGATTATGCTAGAATAGTTTTAATCTAGAACAGTTTTACAATGCATGTTATTACACTTTGCCCTTCTTGGAACAAAAAGCTGAGAGTCATATAAATATTCTCTCTGAGAGTAAGAATGTCTCAAACTCAAAACAAAACAAAAATATACAGGCATGTCACAGAAATTTTACGAAATCGATTTGAATTCGTGTTTCCAAAACCTAACATTTTAATTTTGCTTCTTCAAAAATTTTGATGAAATCGAAAAAAATGGAAATCGAATACAGTAAAGCTCGATTTTTGCAACCCCCGATTATTGCAACTCCCCGATTAGCGCAACCGTCATTTTTTTATATTACGGTCTTTAAAAGTGCAACTTTCGAAGAAAAAGGTCGTGATAAGTGCAACTTTTTTCTGATGCACTGAAATCAGGAACTTTGTTTGGAGGTCACGGTTAAACCAAATGCTCCCCTTTCAACATTATTCTCTGTTCGACTCTGTCCACTGTGAACGAGCGTACAATAACTGTTATTTTACCGTTGCCTTCCTGTTATTTTTCATCCCATATTCTTAAATTTCAATATTTCAACATATATATTTGGGGCTCGGTAAGTGCAATAATCTCAGTTAATGCAACAGGCCTGATTTCCTATCGGTTGCGCAAATCGAGCTCTTACTGTATTTCTATTAAAAATATGGTAGCATTGAAATTAGAAACAACTGGTTTACCCACCGCCGTCAAAAATTTCGATACGTCTCCACACTTTGACCGTGATTTTAAGTAAAAAAAGTAAACAAACAAACAAATCAAAAAATATGCCTGGTGTTTCGATTGTTGCTGTGATGGAAGAAGCGAGAAAGGCACATTCTCAAATTAAATTAGCTCGCCGGCGTCTAAGGGATGCATCGGATCCTTTGTCCGACCACCTTGGCCGAATCTTATATACCCTCCATCATGGATCCTTAAAAAGTCAATAAATAAGAAAACTAACTGAGTTTTTGGGCCGCTCGTGACCCGATAGTCCCAGGAACCCGATCACAAATTTTATCCAAATCATGAAAATAAATGCATATTTGGGTTCGCGAGAAAATTTCGTTGCATTTCGATACCCAAAAATTTGAATATGGCCGGGATATATTTAGTCCCGTAAAGGGGAACTTTTTCCCCTTTGGTCCGATATTGCCCATTCTCGAACTTAATCTGCTTATGGGCAAAAAACATCTTCCTACAGCTTCTCAGCTTCTTAGCGTTGGTCGTTCGCACTCTATCGTGATTTTAACAGACAACAGACGGACGGACGGACATCGCTAGAATGTCTTAGAATGTTGCACTGACCGATAATATATATAATTTATAGGGTCGCAGATCACTCTTTCGAGGTGTTGCAAACGGAATGACAAACTTAGTATATACTCCATCCTATGATGGAGTGTATAAAAATTTCCTGAGCGATGTTCTTGTGCTTGCCCCTTTAAATATGTAAAAATTAGCTATTAATTTTAATACTAAAACAAATTGTTACATTTCTTTGCGGAGTTTCCTTCAGATATATTTTTTTTTTTTTTGGTGTTTATGGGTTGTTTTTGGTTGAGGCTGACAATTTAATGTCTTTGGCATTACGTTAAAAAAGATGTTAAAATTATCATAGTCAACGTATTTAGTATATTTTTTAATAAAAGCAATATCCATAATTAATTTTGAACAGAATTTCATTTCAATTTGGAGTTTAAGTTACTTAAAATATCAATTTCACTTCAGATTTTGTCATGGGTTTTCAAATCGAATTTTTTTTTCGTTTTCCTTTTTTGGAGTTTAGGGTTTCTGTGACATGCCTGATAATGTAACATATTATTTTGCCAAAACTATGTTATGAAATTAGTATATTGTTTTTTAATCGTGCCTCGAACATATTATAATTGTGTGCAAACAAAATATGTTTACACATAAACACATAAATGTTTATATCCATCCCCAAACATATAACATATATTGCATATAATCATATTGTTGGATCACCATGAGGCTTAGAGATTACTCACTCTCTAAATCGCCCGGATATACGAGGTCTTAGCAGGCTGGGCACTTGGGTGTCCAACCTAATCACTGTTGTAAAATAGAATATTTTGACATAGCACCGGCAGTGAATATCAATACATACATATATCATATATCTTTGTTACCACTAACAGCCAAGTGCTTAGGTTTCCATGAGTTTTTCAATTAACCATCACCAATATCAGCAGCATCATAATGTAAAGAGAAGGCGTCTTTCACAATTAAAAGAACGTTTACAACACATTTTTGAGTTGTACGCCCGGTTCAGTCTGTCCGTCTCATCGGTCCGTATGCCGGCTCGGTTTCGCTTTTATTTACATAGTATCGAAGTCGGACATTAAGTTGTTTATAGACTGTTTGCACTTTAGGAAATCGGCCAACAACGAAGGAAGAGACTTTGGCGATAAGATTGCCAACAATATTTCATTACAATAATTTATACTCAACGGCAAAACTAACAAGAATGGTAACCGCAGCAGCAGCAGCGACAGCAGCATTAATATTTAATATCAGCAGATAATAAACACAAGATGATTATAACAATGATAATGGCAACGATGACAATGAAGATGAGGTTGAAGATGATGACGTTCCTGCCGTGGCACTGTGGTGTATCGTCAGGGCATAACATTTTTCCACAATTAAAAAAGCCAACTCAAACAAATTCGGGCACTCTGGAAAATGACCCCCCCCCCCCCCCAAAAAATGAAGAATTCCCCAAAAAGAAATATCATTAATTTTTATTATGAAAAATTGTCCAAAAAAAATTGGTGACTATTTCATAATTTTTATGTGACATTTATTTTTTTGTTTTTGGGGCCGTTTTCATATGAAATGTGACAATGAAAAATTCCCAATTTTTTTACTTTTTGGAGAATTTTTCGTTTTTTTTTTTGGATATTTTCATAACAGAAGTCAATCGTGGAAGCGCGTTTATTTTTGTTGTTTTTTTTGGGATTTTTCCCGTAATATTTGGGTAATTTTTCATACATTGTTTTTGGGATAATGCGGAATTTTTTTTTTCATATGAAATGTGACAATGAAAAATTCCCAATTTTTTTATTTTTTGGAGAATTTTTGGTTTTTTTTTTTTGTGGACATTTTCATAACAGAAGTCAATCGCGAACGCGCGTTTTTTTTGTTGTTTTTTGGGATTTTTTTCCCGATAATATTTGGGTGATTTTTCATATGTTGTTTTTGGGATTATGCGGAATTTTTATATTGGGCTTTTGGGGAGATTTTTCATTTATTTTGGAGAATTCTTCATTTGGGGCATTCTTAATATTTTGGAAGCATTTTTCATTTGGTTTCTTTTTTATAGAGCTACAAATAAATGCAATTTCTTTTTGGAAATGTGATGTTATATCTGCCTCTGGTAGTAAGACTTCTGATAAATGTTAATCAACTCGAAATGTGGTTACATTTGGAGTTCAAATCCCCATGGCACCTTTCCAGAAACTTAAAGCTAAAGATATTAAATTTTTGGTATTTTTAGTAGACTACTAAAAATTAAATAAAGTGGAACTTCCATAAGTTGAATTTTCTTTAAGTTGAAGCCCTTCCAGAGCCAGTTAGAAAGACAAATGCCCCTAAAAAAATTTTATAAGTAATTCCATAACTCAAAGTCTCTGTAGGGCGAACTTTCTATGTTTCGACTTTTGGAAATTTGACTGTCTTCCAAATTCTTTGAAAGACTTCACTACGGCCTCACTGTGCACCGTCGATGCTGCTACCATCGAAAGTAATTTTAAATGTTATTGCTGTTGTATATGCCGCAATTATCGGCTGCAACAATCAGAGGAGCTCTAAGAAAAACGCACCACGTTTGCTGACGTTTGCTTGGCTCTTCCTCCTTGTACAGACAGTTTTTTTTTCTTCTTGTTATCATAAATTTGTTATCAACGAAATAAATCTTTTGTAAATGGGTAGAAAACAATCATCTGCTTTTTACTACTCGTTCTTTGGCACGTCATGGCACACACACACGGACACACGGACACAGGCACAGACACACTGTACACCACTCAATGGCACCCCGTGCCCGGCTGAATGTTGTTCATTGCACTGTCGAGGAATGCAAGGCATCGGGCGACATTTGGCAAAGTCTCAACACTTTGGGCTGCTGGCCTCCGTCGGCTGTTGAAGATGGATCAATTGATTGAATTGATCAAATCCATCCATCGATCGGATCCATCGTTACTTGGTTATTGGTCCTGATATGACGATGTGAATTAAAGATAGTCACGTTGAGAAAACAGAAGGAAGGAGCACAACGACAACGACAAAATCGGACAACCACAAAACCAAACCAAACCAAAAAAAAAAAACTACAGAAAACAGAAAACAAAGAATGAAACACAGAACAGAAAACTCATTAACGCAATAATTAAGACGACAACAACGTTTTTAAGATAACATTATGGGGACGGCAAGAAAAAGTCGGTAGCGGTAGCAGTAAAAAAAAAAGCCAAACAACACGCAGGATTTACGAAAAGGGGAAGAAGGTTGTTTTTGTGGATTGTAAAACACTTTCACGCACGTGCAGTTGGAGTTTCAACTGTTGTGGTTCCCTTTATTTGTTCGGAACGCATTTTCTAGAAATGCTTGAGCTGATCCATATAGAAAATGTATTTTTATTAATCCATATACGTAATATAAAGCCATCAAGGCCAATGAAATATATTACATTGTAAGAAAAAACCTGAGTATGGATTTAATTAACATTAATCACAATTTAAAATTAAAAGGAAAAAACTTAATTACCCTATTCCCGAAATGGATCTCGAATGTCTTAAATTATCAACAATTGAGTAGTTTCTAGTATTTCCACTGACTCCAATTACCCCCAGTGTGGCTCCAGTTTACTTGTCGGCCACGATCATCACAAGGCTTCAACCGTGGAAATGTGTGCAATAATAAATAAAGGCCAATCAATTAAAATTTTAATTGATCCAATTAAATTTGTTTATGAGTTCTTAACATATTTTTGGAAATATTAGGACCGAATCATGAACAGGTTGACAAAAGAACAACGCTTGCAAATCGTGCAAATTTATTTCGAAAGTAATGGTTCAGTTCGCGAAGTTCACCGCAAGCTCCGTCCATTTTATGCCATTACATCCACAAAAACTGACTGTTTGGTGTGCTCTATGGGCTGGTGGAGTCATTGGGCCATACTTCTTCCGAAATAATGCTGGAGAGTCAGTTACCGTTAATGGAGACCGGTATAGAGCCATGATAACCGACTATTTTGTTCCCGAATTGGATGGCATGAATGTGGATGAGTTGTGGTTCCAACAAGTGGTTGAAAATTGGACCTGTAGAATTGGCTTTATTCGAGCCAGCCGCGGCGGCCACATGCCCGAAATCATATTTAAACATTAATGGCATAAAATTATCCTTCCAACAAAGCCAAATTGATGGACATTAAAACGATTTTCTTGTGTTTTGTTTCAATTCGAAGTTCTATACGTCAATAAAAAACACCCTTTAGTAAACATTTTTGAGTTCTCTGAAAAATTGATTGTCCGCACAGAGTGAGGGTTAATTTTAAGGTATTAACACTGTAAATCGGTTAATTTGATACATTTTAGAAATATATCCAAAGTGGACTACTTTTGATATTTTTTAATTTTAGAGGAGATTTTTTAGATTTATTGTTTTTTTTTTTTTAAAAAAACTTCATTGTTCAAATTCCACAAAGTTACCCCACCAAAAATTGTGAATCCCACAACCTTTGCGAATGGAAAAAAATCCGCAATCATCAAAGGGTATCCTGTTCCATTCATCGCAAAGTTGTGACCATCGTCGCCGTTGAAGAAATGCGATCCAACAATGCCGTGGATGCCTTTTTTCATAATGCATTGCCAGCACTTGAACAACCTCCGCTTTTCTATGAAGAGCTAAAAATAAACTTTGTCTCTGAAGACAATTTTTAGCTTATCTAAGGCCTGCTCACCGAAGAGCCGACGCTGTGTTAGATGGCTCAGCTTCATCGGCCTCCACCAACAGCATTTTTTATGGCCATGGACCGAGGTGGTAACGTAAAATCTTCCAGGTGGTCGAACTAAAAAAAAATCAATCAATCCCTTTTTTCCTCTCTCCAATATCCTTATTTCCTAAAGCTAACACAGTGCATTGCATTCATAGGGGGCATCTCAGTAGTGTTAATCGAAAAAATTGTATCTGGTGTTTACCAAGTATGGTCTTGTATAAATGGTATATCCTCCTATAACACGGAGACCTTGATATTTCAATAATATCCAAGAAAATAAAACTCAGTCTCCGCAGGAACTCCTGATGGCTCATTCGTCGTTGGTCAGTCTTAGACGCACATCCCACAATGGGGGCATTCGAAATTTGTTTGCAAACCAATTGGCTTGTCCGATTTGAGGGAAATTTCACACAGACTTAGCTGAACCGCATTCCAGATTAAGTGTGGAAGATGGACCCACTGGCTAACCAGAACATGTTGAGGATGAAAAGGTTTCTCAACAATAATTTCGCTTGTTGACGTAGCCATCGAAGTGGAAATGGGCCTCATCAGTGAAGATGATTATTTTATAGAATTCCGGATAATTTTCATGCATTTCAAGGACCCAATTAGCAAAGACACGACGTTGTTGATGATCGGCCGGCTTGAGTTCTTGTGTTAACTGAACTTTTTAAACCTTAAGACCCAAGTCTTTATGCAAAATATGGTGTAATGACGTTGGTGGAATGCCCAATTCCACAGAACGACGAGGAATGGACAAACCTGGGCTTTCTTCAAAACTTAAGGCTACAGCTGCAATATTCGCAGTTGTTCTTGAGCATCGTACACGGGTTTTATTCTTCACATCACTAACTTGTCCCAACAGCTCGAATTTTTCCACCAATTTCTGTATTGCAGTCCGACAAGGTGCTTCACGACGACCCAAAAATGCTTTCGGTTTGCGAACTGTGACTGCAAGATTTTCACCATTTTTTTTAGTGAATTTTAATAATTTCAATGCGTTGTTGAAGCGTGTATCGTTCCATTTTCATTAATGGCATAGTTTCTACTTGTCAAATGTCAACGAATAAAATCTTCAAAGGTGACCGCTACCGGAATACCGGGTGATTCAAAATAACACCTCTTGTTGGAAAACCCTTTATATGAGTAAACCTAGATATTTTCTGTCAATTCATTTACTTTTAGATGTGTTTAAGAAAATGCAAAAGAAAATGATTAACAAAAAAAAAAATCTGAAAAATTCCTTTTATTTTTCTTCAAATTTTCAAGTCCGAACGACTATAATTTTTTAATCATTAAATATGGTTCTAATGTCTTTAAAGGGTTTTTGGATTATTCTGTTTACAAGCTTACCATGTGTACTCAAATCTGACTTCACATAGTTCACATATAAGCAATAAACCGAACCGGTGTTGAAAAACATAATTATTTTTCCATTAAAATTAGCATATCTCGCATTCTATGCTAATTTCAATCACAAATAAAAAACATATTCTCATAAGTCTTAACCACCACCTAATTCACATTTATTGGGTTATAAATTAAAAATGTGACGAACATTTAAATTTTTCCGAGAACCGAGGTTTTCAAATTTGAGCCCTTACTGCTCTATGTGGAATTTCAATTAAATCGAACAAGCTAAGAGCAAAAAAAATAATCCGTATTCCCCCACTGTGCCCTGTGACGACGACAATACCCGTGTGTGTGTCCCCTCCAATCATTCAATCGTTACAATTCACGTCTTTGATGATGTCAATGCGATAAAAATGACTTACATATCCAGAACATATAATCTTAGAGAAGCAACTTCCAGGATTTCAAACAATTCTGTTGTACAGATACCTTCCAAACATTCCTTTATCGCCAACAACAAGACGAAAGGTAACGAACGCGATCGTTGTCGCTGTGTCAATGTGCCAATGTCGGGTGAAGTTTTTGTTTTCACTTCATTTCATTGAGAAGATGTCTGTCTTTTCCTTTTGTATCTTATTTTTTATTTTCTTTAAGAAGGAAAAAAAAAATACGGATTTACATGCCACAAACACACTTTCTGGCCACTTATAACGAGCGATGGTTGATAACGACCGGGAACATCGATTTCAAAGTGTTTTGATTTATGTCAATAGATAAGGGGAGTTAAAATGTTTCATACATACAGACATATTGACCAACATCCGATGGAGATAAGTCGTTTACATTTAGCTGGGAGCAAAGATTTAGCGTAAATTTATTTCTACACTAACCGGGTGACCCGGTTAAACGAAGCTATTTTTTTAAAAAGTGTTTTTAAAGCCATTATAAAGTATAAAATGATGCCAGTAGCCAGCGTCATATTCCGATTGCATTTCCAGCTCTTGAATAGCCGCGTATTAACATAATTTTTGCGTAATTATTCGGGTAAGGCATTTAAACGACTTCGGGTAATTAATCGAATTAGATTCAAGCGAAGTACATTTATAAAATAAATTGAATTTTTATTAGCAAATAAGATAATAAAACGCATTCGCTTTATTACCGCATTGGGGGTGGTTATCCGAATTAAATAAAAGAAAAGGACATATGTAAAATGCATTGCATTTCTATTAGCACATAAGGTAATTAAACGACTTTGCTTAATTACCTCATTGGGGTAATTATTCGAATTCGGCTAAAGGAAGGACATTTATAAAATAAATTGAATTTTTATTAGCAAATAAGGTGACTTTGCTTAATTAACTCATTGGGATAATTAACCGAATTGGGTTATATGTATTACATATTTATTTATAAATATTATAAGGGAAGTACATTTATAAAATAAATTGAATTTTTATTAGCAAATAAGGTAATAAAACGCATTCCCTTTATTACCTCATTGGGGTAGTTATCCGAATTAAAAAGGACAAATGTAAAATACATTGCATTTTTATTAGCAAATAAGGTAATCAAACGACTTTGCTTAATTATCTCATTGGGGTATTTAACAGAATTGGGTTATATGTATTACATATTTATTTATAAATAATTTACTCATTTTTATTTTAATTAACAACGACGTTTTCTTTGGAGTCACTGCTTACCTAATTACTTGTAACGAACATAAAATGGACCCCGTGTAATTACGGAATATCAAGTTTTTTGAATAAGCATGCGGGTAAGGTAATTAAACGTCCCCACTTAATTACCTCAAGGGGGGGGGGGGGGTAATTTTCCGAATTCGGTTAAAGGGAGGTAATAATTTAATTACCTCACTGTGGGAATTATCCGAATTCGGTTATATAAAAAAAATTAAATTTTTATTAGCAAACAAACTAATCAAACGACAAATTAAATTTTTATTTACAAATAAGGTAATTAAACGACACCGCTTAATTACCTCATTGGGGTAATTATCCGAATTCGGTTTTATAAAATAAATTTAATTTTTAGTTACAAATAATTTACTCCCTTAATTATTTTAATTGTCAGCGATGTGTTCTTTGGAGCCATGGCTTAACATTCTGTGAATGAATAAAGAGATCTTCTCTCGAATCAGTGAACTGTGCACTAGGGTTAGTCATTTTTTCATTTTTTTTCGAATATCAAAAATCTGTGGAAATGGCATGTAGGGCAGGCAAAAATAATAAGAATTGCGTTTTTACTTTTTCGAAATTGTAAAAAAACCTTCCGCACAAAATGCAATTACTTTAGCTAAAAACAAACTTTTTTAGTTTACTTTTTTTTTAAATTTTTAAATTTGAGAAATATTTTCCTGCAATAGTTGTTCTTGGAAATAATTTTTTTTAGTTGGTTTTAGTGCATCGATTTCAAATATGCAATTTGATCAAAAATCTGTCATTCGATTTTAAGCTACATCGATTTTAAAATTTGCAACTTGGTTTCATTTCATATTGCATATTTTACAATCGATATATCTCGAAAAATAAATGACATATTTTGGATCAAATTACATTTTATTAAAAATTTATCAAAATTTATTAAAAAAAAAGTATAAAAAAAAATTTTTAAAAAAAAAATATTATCAAATTTTAAAAATCACAAAAAAATTCAAATAAAAATGTTGGTTTTGAGCTAAAGTAATTGCATTTTGTGCGGAACGTTTTTTCACAATTTCGAAAAAGTAAAAACGCAATTCTGCTTGTTTTTGCCTGCCCTATATGCTATTTCCACAGATTTTGAATCTAAAAAAAATGACTAACCCTACTGTGCACGATATAATTTAAGGCTGTTAGGCAGGGATACTTTAGTTGTTAGTTTCGTGGTTCTCATTTGTACATTCGGCTATGTCCATGTTATTATTCACAAATTACGAATTTTAAGTTATGGCGCTGAAATAACTGAGCGACATATTTTCGTCATACAATGTCCCTTGATAACGGGCACAATTTTCACACACAAAATATTTAGATTTCAGTGCGATTGTATAACAAATCGTAATTTTCTCATATTTTTGTATCAGCAACTGTTGCCAGTATTCAATCAAAACTCTGAGTATCTACACTTTCATAATGTGAAGTAATAATAACACTCATAATTGTAATCGTTTCGCTTTAACACCTACAGCCAGTCACTCACTCACTCGGACAGACGATCGTATACCACCTGATCATATTTATCACACTTTATGTGATTTGATATCTCTAAGACCGTTTGTAATCACTATTTGACCCATATATACGATATATATTTTTTTTAGTATAACAGCCACTTCACAAACCGAAATCGAGACTGTGACTTCGTCTTAGTGAAAACCAGAAGCCAGTTTATGGATTTTTTTTTATGCTTAATGAAGCATAACTTTTGATAGTCGGTCGCATTATCGATCGATTTTCCGTTGCAGTTGAATGTGAGAAACTTTGTTGGGTCGATGCAGCATAAAAATGAGACAAACACTTTTTGGTTTTTTTTTTTTTATTTATGGAGATTAGAAAAGGATCATAATTCTGCAGCCGATTATGAGGCAATCGTGTTGATAGATATGGGTGAACGATTGAAAAAGAAAAATGTTAAGTGGAATTAAAACATTGGAATTTGATGGGAATGTGATGTGGGTGTAGATGTTGTGAAAAGAGAAGATTATTTATAAATATTCCAAGGGTAAAGCTGAACAAAAACACTTGATGTGCTGGCAAACACCAAAATCGGTGTACAAGTAGGCCAATTCGAATGGTGGATCAATTTAGTGTTGCCGTTTTAACTGACAACTTCTCGAAAATAGAATTGGTTGGCATCTAAAGGGTCAGCCATCTAACGTTTTTTTTTTGCAACTAGTGCTTATTTCGTTTTCGTTATTTGAAAACTAATTTTTGTTGACAAAAATTGAAGAGGTTGGTTTCAACAGGACATTTGGTTTCCGAAGCTACACTCGATGTTTTGCGCCCTGTTTTTGAAGATCGCATTATCAGCCGCAGAGCTGATGTCGTTAGGCTACTGCATGGCCAGCCCAGGCCGCCATTTCAATGAAATTATTTTCCATTATTAACCGGAAGGATTGTACTTTCAAATAAAAAAATAAATTTGGGAAAAAAACCAGTAGTTTTTTTTTTATAGAATTTTCAAAAAAAAAAAAAAAAGTTTTGTTGGCGGACACTGTATTAATAAAATTTTAAATACACATCAATTTCAGAATGGACCACCTAAAGCTTAGCTGTAGGCAATATTTGCATGAAACAACCTTTAAAAACTTAATGATAGGTATTGATTACACTGCTCTGCAACAAAATCCCCCTTTGGACGAAAACAACTGATGATCTCCTGAATCCAAGGAAAAATCCTATGATGTTTTCCAAAAACTACTATAACTCAGGCAATTTTCGTCGGATTTACAAAAAATAGACCACGTTGGAAATTTTACAATACGTTCTTTATGATTTTGTGCAAAAGCGAGATGGACTGCTCCAGAACTGGAGTACAATTGAGAGTTGAAAAAAAAACTTTTCAAAAAAAAACAAAATTTGGAATTCTTTTGGCTGTACCTTTCATAATTTCGATTTATTCGATTTTTATAAAATATGATTTATATGAAAGATGCATTTTTGTGACCAACTAATATTGACCATCTCGATGTGAATCAGACAAGAATTATCGAAGTTATATGCAAATGGAAAAAAGTCAGAAACAAATTCTCGAATATTGTCGTGATCAGGCAAAGCGGATACTCAATTCGGAGATCATTTTACATTAAGGTCAGTAGGTTTTGTTAGAAGGCTCAAAAGGTATTTTTTTTGCAGAACAGTGTTATCGGTTCAAAAAAATATTTTTTGCACTTTGATTTTTTTCAATATTTACAAACCTAACGGTTACAAAAATCGCCAATTACATTTGAATTAATATTAAACGCATCAGAAGCAACACCCGTGCCTGTTATTATTTCACAACGAAATACGACCTGTTGCAAACAGATTTAATTCAAAAAACCATCTTCAATTTACCAAAGAGTCAACAAATGTCGTTATTACCTAAACAAAAAGCAGTCAAGCAAATTTCGAACAGTTACCACTTCCGCCAATTCACCATCCCTTGTGTAGGACGATTCATGATATCGATGACACAAACCGTAGCTTTCGCGAATATCACTGAAAGTTCTAAGTTCGCATGCAGATGGAGCAGGTGATGTACAGACAAGACGGAAATGCTCGAAATCAGCAGATTCAGGACTCGTTTGGAAACCATAAAAGAAATTACTTTTGGAGAACTAAGCAAAACGTTGGTTCCACTTAAATACATCGATATTCTCTCAAACAAGTTATAATCGATAAAATCGTGTCCAATATCCCGGCAGACAAATATGAAATTCTATTGACAAAAATTGAAAATATAAACGGACTGAGAATTTCGTACAATTATGAGAGGTGTCCGCTTATGAGAGAAGTACACAGGAGGACTGAAGCGGATTGGTACTGAGAAAAGTGTCCGTTTATATCAATTCACTTACCTCTTGTTACACTAAAGTCGATGATGGGCATTAAACTCGCCGACTGGTGAGTCTGCCGTTGACCATAAAGTTTTCATATCACAAGAAAACCTTCTCACAAATGGAAATGTTTAATTTTAACAAACCAAAGTCACAGTCTTTACAATTTCCTTTAAAACAAACAAAGGAAATACTTTTCACAAACACTTGTTATTATTTTACAACATTAACATCACAACAACTCTCCGCAAAAGGCAGCTGACCACCGAGATCAATCAACATTTGTTGTTGTTTCATTCGTCGTTCTAATGTGTTTACAACCGAGTGCGCATCGTTCTTACACAAGCGCCACACACACGAACACACACGCAAACACTGCTTTTATACGACCACGAACAACCGACACACATGTTAATATGTTTGTTTTCTTGGCGAATTTTCCAATCAGACAATAACGTTGATGTACTGGAGACTCTTAACAATTGTTTTTTACTTTGAACTTGTTTGTTTTAATTTGTATTAACTTTTCGTATGATCTTTAACAATATTTTATTAATTAGCTGCAATTTGTACGTTGACACAGTAAAAGCGCGGCGGACGAACTGATTAACTGAAGTTCTTGTTGTTAGACCACATACGCATCTTGTATGGGTGGGAAAGAGACAAATGTATAAGCGTACAATTGCAATAGGATAAGGATGCGCAAATTTGGGGGAAACCGGGTGATGCCGTATCGATCGATTGCAAGAAGTGTTTGCTGATATTGCCACGTTCGCATAGTTGTGTGTTAATGCGGTTTTGAATTTAGGCGTTTTTTAAAAAACACTGTTATTCGTTATACATTTCTAAGTGTCAACTAAGCGCTTTTGTGTGAAATGTTATTAAAGTCAAAAAGAAAACAAATAAAACATTGCGAGCCCTAAACGCGAAAAAGGCGTAAGTGCCAAATAAGTAAATGTTACCGGAGAGGGATTTTTGTGTGGTTAATCGATGTATTTAGAAAAATGCATAAGTATAAATAAATCGTTTTATTTTGAAAAACGAATATTTTCAATTTGACCTAAAATCGTACTTTAAGACATAAGTACGATTCGTAGTGCGTTATTCCTAAAAGAAGTATAAATGGATTAGTTTAAAAATCAAATACGAACATTCTGACAATAAGAATAAGAAAACGTCATTTATTTAAACAGAATTTGTTTGCTTTGCAGCTTGTCGTTTTTCGGACCATGCGCTAGTAGTTCTCGATTAATTAGAGAGGACCATAGCACATACTAGACCAATGATTGGAGAAGAAATCGTAATAGTGTTATCATACTTAAAAAAAAAAATAATTGGATTTTAGATAAATAGAATACAATATCAGCCAAATGGACAACAAGACCATGCTCACAGGACCTTATCCTTTTCATGAAATTATCCGTAACCAAATCGAAAAGTGGCTGCTGTGACTGTAAGATTTTCACCATTTTTGTAGTGATTTTTAATAATTTCAATGTTGTTGTTGAAGCGTGTATCGCTCCAGTTTTATTAATGGCGTAATTTCTACTTGTCAAATGTCCAAGAATAAAAGCTTCAAGAGTGACAGCTACCGGAATACCAGGTGATTCAAAATATCACCTCCTGTTGGAAAACCTTTTATAAAAGAAACTAATATCAGAAATTCATTAAAATAAAAAATTAAATAATAAACAAAATTTTGCCGGAACAAGCGGCTACCAAGGGACTCTCACCCGTTTATTGTCAAATGGCCCGTGTACCGAACAGAGCATTTTTTTAAACTGATTAACAATTATCGGGTACTGGGAATTTTAATAGTTAAAATTTAAATAAAACAAAACCAATCTCTTAATTTGCAAACAGAATCCGCCATGCTTTATTTAAGCTTTAATTTTTCTTTTTTTATATTAATTTTAGTAAAAATCACACCCGATGTGTACTGCTTAGTAGCTCAATTATGCTTGATTTTTTTCTTTTATTGTTTATTATTAATTTTAATAAATATCACACCCGATTTGTAAGTCACAGCTGACTAGACGCGAGAACTCAGTGTTTGGCCCGGCCGAACTTACCTTTTTTGTATATGTTGGTGTATAATTTTACTAATTAAGCATAAAGAGCTTTATTTACAACATTGGTGTCTTTGGTGACCCCCACTGAAATTTTCCGGCAAACATTTTCGTAGAATATTTTAATCCTTAAATGTCCTTTTTTAAAGCATATTTTTTGATTTTCTCGAAAAAAGTGTCAAATTAACCCATAAAGAGACCAGTTAGACGGTTAAGATCTTCCACAAAAATAATCCTCATACAATTCCACAATACAACTCTGACCATACGAATTCTCTCAGACATTAAATTACAGCATTTTTTTCATATAGTATAATGCTCCCTTCGACCAAAAAATGAAAACTTTGACCCACTGTAAAAAAAAACTCAGACGTGTTTGTTCTACAAAAATGATCTACTCAACATACCCTTTCAGAATTATAGGGTCGCTATTCTGTTCCAAAAATGCTGTTGGACAGTGCTATTAAAAATGGTCACTGTTCCACGGCTTCTAGACAACTACCGGTATTAGTCACTCACTGAAACAAAACAAGTTAAGCGATTTGACAATTTTGCAAAAGCCTCTCAAACCAAATTAATCTGCAGCAACTGTTTGCGACAAGAAAAAAAAAACACCGGAAATTGGCTCGTGGCTATAATTTGAAAACAGCCGGAGAGCATGAAACTGTCGCAAATTAAAACACAGCCAAAAAAAAGACAAACAACACCAAAACAGTCAACTGATAAAAGATCGCTCTGGTTGAGGCTCATTTCGTTGCGGTTGCCTTGCCATAAACTCGTGTTGAAAAGATAAATCTGCAGATTTTTTCTCTCAAAACACACACAGAAATTAATTTATGCAACAAAAGGGTAAGCACAAATGGCTAAAACGACGACTAGAGCAGCTAGCAACAACAACAACACGTTGCCAGACTCATATGACACATTTGGCCAAAACACACACTCATGCCGACATACGTCGAGTGAAAGAGGGAGCCCCCCCTCCGCCCCTGACAAACATTTCGAAACTCTAGACTTCATGAGTCCACAAAACAAAACAACAACAACAAAACTTCCAGCGCATGTATGCAAGCACAACAAATCGTGATTTGTAGTATCGTGGCTTTAAGGTGTGATTTTTATAAAATTATTTTAATTTTGTTTCATTGTTATTCATTTCTTTTAAAATCCAAAATTGTCTTTCCCTTCGGAAACGAAGGCTCTTCTGGCCATTTGCTGTGGAGCAAAGTTGACAGACAGAATGTCTTCCATTTGCAGGCAAGTTGGAGTGACAATGTTGCCTTCCCTCGTTTCACCGCTCCGGCCATTCTGGTTGACACTGCAACTCAGCTTTGTTTTTGCTTTGTTGGGACAGCGAGCAAAGACTGTTGTCTGAATCAAAGTCTGGTGGACCTTAAAATGTCTACAAGTACTTGCATGTATTGTGTTAAATACCCGGGACATAAAGTGGTGTCGGTGTTATGAAAATGCCGTTTTTTGTTGTTGTTGTTTGTCCATAACATCATGATCTTATTTTATGGAAAACGTGTTAAGTGCTGTGAGTGCTTATGACTTAAATGATTTGTTGCGTTTAATGCCAACGTTAGATACATGGCGAGAAAAAAAAACAACAACACTCCATACACTGAACCAAATGATGTTCTATACCCTTCTCCAATACTTTATTGAAAAAATCTTTATGTTGAATGCACTAAATATCTGCCATAACGAAATATCGAAATACAAAACAACATTTTCTCAGCCAATAACGCAAGTGATTTTTTAGTGATTTTTTGAAAATTGAAAAGAAAACATTGTTTTTGTCTGTAATTTTGCTCATCGACAGATGATATCAATCTCAAGCTGAGATATTTTTTTTTGTGTCACATGAGAATTTTCGGACTTAGTGGAATTTTAAAAATTACATAATTTGACTAGCATAAACCCGCTTATTCGTATGCGTAAATTTCCCTTTTCTATTAAATGCGTTTGTTTAAATATTTTGTTTGTAAAAACTATTTTGTACGGAGTCATACGCCATGTTTTCCAATTCTTGGCGTTAGGTATTAGTTTTAAATATTTATTCACACTTCTTAGTTTTCCCAATTCTGGCTACCTTTTCTACTTTCTTGCAACTTCTGGTATTTATCCTGCTACAGTTTCCAAACATCTATTTCCTGTTATACTTCTCGCCCTTTATGTTTTTTTTTGTTTTGAAAACTTTTTCCCACATCTTCTATCTATTTTACCCGTCTTGCTCCCTTTTTATAGTCTCCTCAGTATCCACGAATTTTAGCTTATTTTATTAAACATTTTTGGTTTTCTCCTAACTTTTGAACCGTTTTGGTGCTTTTTGGCCCTGACTATAACTTTTTATATTTTACCTGCCTTGGCTCCTTCTTTGTCACTTCCCTTCCCTTCTTTCAGTTTTTGGTCCCTCATGTTAATTTGATGTAGTTTTTCCACCGTATGTTATTCTAACTGCAGTTGCCATGCATATTTCTAATTGTGATTATTTTGTAAATTTATTTTTATTTATATATTTCACCAGTTTTGGACGCTTTAGTCAACTTTTTAATTTCTTCCTGTCCACTACAATATTCTTCATACATTTTCCCCTTTTCCGTCCCATCTCTAACTCATTTCTGCCTGTTGTTGGCAAACATTTATTTCACTCTTATTATTTCTTCCTCTTTTTATCCCGTTTTGGTACGGCTTCCACCAGTTATTACCACGCGTAGTTGTGGACCAATTTTTCAAGACAAATCACAATAATTTATTATTTTGTATGTTTGAGTGTAGTGAACACCATATGGTCTAGACACAGGTCTCCAATGAATGATAACTGACCTTTTTTTTTTCAATTATACTCGAATTTTAGTTATTCTTTAGACAAAATGAATTTGTTTTTAATTAAAACAATTTTTTTTTTGATTTACTGAGCATTGAATTTGTCAATAGAGGTTTCCATGATTAAAAATTTCAGAATTCAAAAGTTGAACACCCTTAACATTAGTTATATCACGTTTCCGCGAGTTGACTGTATTTCACATTTTCCCCCATTTTCATCCAGCTCCAATACGAATTTCCACAAATCCCATGAGCCGTGTGTTGAGGACATAACGAATATGTCAGTCAGGCACGCAAGCATTTTTTATACTCTTTTGTAGATTATTTCTCATTTAAAATATACCAGTTTAAGGCCCGTTTTGACCTTTTAGTCCCCTTAAGCATCACTTTAAATTGTTGATGCATTCCTGACGATTACATTTTTTTCCATTTGTACCTTTTTTATCCCCTTTTTGGCCGGTTTTCGTTCCTTCTCTAACTTTTGTCCACATGTTTTTGCCAACAATTTGTTTTATTCTCCATATATTTGCTTCCCTTTTTTATCCCGTCTTGGCCCATTTTTCGTACCACATCTAACTCATTTCCACCTGTTGCAGATTGTTTCTCATATATTTAATATCAGTTTTGGGTCCGTTTCAGTCACATTTTCCATTATTTCCATTTGTTGGCCCAATCCTGTCGATTATAATTTTTTCCACACATTTTTGTACCCGTTTTTATCCCGTCTTGGCCCCTTTTTCGTCCCACATCTAACTCATTTCCACCTGTTGCAGATTGTTAATTTTGCTAATGTTGGACCCTTTTTCTTCCCATTTTCCATTATTTCCATTTGTTGGCCCATTCCTGTCGATTATAATTTTTTTCAACACATTTTTGAACCTTTTTTGTACCCGTTTTTATCCCGTCTTGACCCCTTTTTCGTCCCACATCTAACTCAGTTCCACATGTTGCACATTGTTATAATTTATTTAATGCTAATTTTGGACCCGTTTTTCCATTTGTTGGCGCATTCCTGTCGATTATAGTTTTGTTTTTGTCCCCTTTGTACCTATTTTATCTCGTTTTGGTACGTGAATGCCCACTTTTCGTCCCTTATGTTTCGTCATTTTTTATTCTTACACCTTTTAGTCCCTTTTTTATCCCGTCTTGGCCATTTTTCGTCCCACATCTAACTCTTTCTGTCAATCGTAGTCGTGGACCAATTATTTTACATTTTTTGTATTTCGAAGGTTTTTGGGGACACATTTAACTCGTTTCCCACCCTTCCCATCCGAATCCCTTCTGAGCGGATGTGTAGGATGCGAGGGCTACATACTCCCCAAACTTCATGATTCTAGCTTCTGCCGTTTGGTCAGGACAGTGTTGAATCAGTCAGTCAGTCGCGCAAGAGTTTTCTTTCTTTGGAAACAAGCCAAGGTATTTTCATTTGAGTCTGAACTAATGGAAATTTGTGAAATTTGGAATTTTGTAATCAATTTTGTAATAGCTTGTAACTGGACTTGACATCAAATATCTGGGAAATCCAGACCATTTCAGCCCGTCTGGCAACCCTACAATGACAGAAATCGGAAAGGTTTCCTCATAGAGTTGAGGAAAACTTAAAAAAAATAAATGAAAAACAATTGGGAATTGTTGGTAAAGATTTTATGAGTTTTTAATCAGATTTGTTCTCAACACAATTTCTCTCAGTGCACATAAAATGTAAAAGTGTTTTATTTTTGTTAGCAAAAACTGCAAAAATCCATACCAAACAAAATTCATTCATAAATTTTGAATTTATTTTGTTTGTTTTTTTTTGTGGCCGTTGTTGTGTTTTGATGTTGTCGTTTGGTGGCGTGTTGAATGAATTTTCATTATTTGAAATGTTGCCAAACTGGTTGTTCCATGGTTGGCATCACTAGCCAGCCACCAACTAAGTCGGCTCGTTCCGTGCGCTTTAATTCATTCAGCCACAGCCGCCAAATCTCGGCCGTGTATTCCCAGCTGTGGACCAACTATGAATCTATTCATTCATTCATTAATACGAGGTGGTTGATCGTTCATTGATAAATGTCGTAGTTTATAAACAAATTTTATTTTGATGTTATTGAATATTAATTTTGTTTTTGTCGTTTGTATTGTTGTTGTTCTTAAGTTTTTGCATTCAGCTACAAATTTAAATTGAAAAGTTGTTATTGTTGTTCGCGGCTGCGTTTTCGGAGCAGCAGGGCGACAGACGACGTCTCAATAGAAATGACCGCCGCCACCAACGAGTTTAATCTGAAGTGCCCGACTCACACAGAGCCAGCGAATGGTTTTGGCTTTTGTGCAAATGTTATGTACACCGGATGTTGTTGATTTCAAATCTATTTTGTCTATGTCAAAGTTTTGTTGTTGCTGTTTGCTAGTCTTTTTTTCATCTCGATTTGTAAGTAAGTGTTTACGATAGCCACAACTGCAGCAACAATAGCAAATCCTATAAATAAGCCCAGTCAAGTTCAAAACACAATCCCCTGACAGCATTAATCACAAAGTTTGCTCTGCGTTTCAGGCTCAAAGAACTCACCGAAGAATTGCGTTGAAATTTGTTCATGTTTCCAGCGTCGTCGAATGGAATAGAATTGAAGTGAGGTGAAGTGAAGTGAACACCAACAAATGTCTGCTGCAGCGAACTTGAAAGGTTGTCAACTCATAAAATTGTTACCATTTATCTTGGCAATGCTTCAACGCTTTCCAGTCATTTTGCATCCATTTTGTTTTTCTGTCATTGCGTCTGAACTGGCGTTTCTCTTTCTGTTTTTTTTTGTCATTCTGCAACTCTGAGATTTTGTTTATATTTTCCGGAACATTTGTGCTGGATGCGATAGTTTAGGTGTACCTACAGCTATGTATGTGTGTGTGTTGGTATATATGTACGAGGGTCCGATCGGTTCGGATAGGTTGTGTGTCAAGATCAAGTGATATATCGAGCATGCATGATTGCTATCAAGTCTGGCTTTATAAACTATTTTGTACTAGTAAGTTGTAATGCACCTATGGCGCCCGTTAATTTGCTTGAGAAAGTATTTGTTACTTAATTTTAAAAATTTTGTAAAAAATATTTTGAGAAAACTATTTTGTAAAAAAAATTTCGGAAAAAAATAAAATTGGAAAACAAAAATTTGTGGAAAAAAAATTGTTGCTGAAAAAAAAATTTTTGTTGAAAAAAAAAATTTTTGTTGAAAAAAAAAAATTTTGTTGAAAAAAAAATTTTGTCGAAAAAAAAAAATTTTGTTGAAAAAAAAATTTTTGTGGAAAAAAAAATATGTTGAAAAAAAAAATTTTGTGGACAAAAAAAAATTGTAAAAAAAATGTTGGAAAAAAAAATTTTGGTAAAAAAAAAATTTGGGGAAAACACAATTTCTGTCCAAAAAAAAATATTATTTTTATACACTCCATCATAGGATGGAGTATATACTAAGTTTGTCATTCCGTTTGCAACACCTCGAAAGAGTGATCTGCGACCCTATAAAGTATATATATTATTGGTCAGTGTAACATTCTAAGACATTCTAGCGATGTCCGTCTGTCTGTCCGTCCGTCCGTCCGTCCGTCTGTTGTCTGTTGAAATCACGATAGAGCGCGAACGACCAACGCTAAAAAGCTGAAATTTAGTAGGAAGATGTTTTTTGCCCATAAGCAGGTTAAGTTCGAGAATGGGCCATATCGGACCAAAGGGGACAAAGTTCCCCTTTACGGGACTAAATATATTCCGGCCATAATCAAATTTTTCAAATATTTTTTTTCACTACATCTAAGTTCTAAGTTTATATAATTTATAGATGGGAAAAAAATCCCAAAAATGGGCGTGCTCATGGGTTCCGTGGACCCTTGGGGCCCAAAAAAGGGCCCATGATAAACATGCGCATATGGGTATCGAAGTGCAACGAAATTTACTCACGAACCCGAATATGCCTTTATTTTCATGATTTGCCTAAATTTTTTGATCCGGTTTCTGGGACTATCGGGTCACCAGCGGCCCAAAAACCGTCCCTTGACAAACATGGACATATGGGTATCGAAATGCAACGAAATTTTCTCGCGAACCCAAATATGCATTTATTTTCATGATTTGGATAAAATTTGTGATCGGGTTCCTGGGACTATCGGGTCACGAGCGGCCCAAAAACTCAGTTAGTTTTCTTATTTATTGACTTTTTAAGGATCCATGATGGAGGGTATATAAGATTCGGCCCGGCCGAACTTACTATTTGTCCACTTGTTTTTATTATTTTATTATTATTATTTATAGAATTATTATAGAATGCCTATTTAAATTCCTACGTACTGCGTGACAGAGTCAGTGAATCAGTGAATCAGGGAATCAGTGAATCAGTGTCGAGGGTAAATATATATTAAGATATTAGAAAAATAATGTTGATGCTGCTTTTGAAATGTAATCCAGAAAGTAATTCTTCTTGGCTGAATTTATTCCCTTGGAGTTTGCGTCGCTCAAATCTTTAAAGAATTGTTGTTTTAATCAGACATGCAAGCAAGCTCTGAGATTCAGACGGGAAACTTTCAGAAATTGGCGTTTACCTAAAATCAAAGTGTGCCACAAAACTTAGGCGTGAACAATTTCTTTACGAAATGGTTAAGGGACCATTCTTCTTCTTCTATCTCATCACCCGATATTCACTGACCCGATTGATCAAGCTAGTCTTTGCAAACAATTCTCAAAGCACTTTGTTGTCTCATATATTTTTGTCGAACACATGGAGTTAAGAGTGTTCTTGGAGAAATCAAAGCAAACAAAACTCCGAGCCAGTATGGTATTTCAGAACTTGTCCTAGGTAAGCGCTCTTCGACGCTAGTCTTTTCAACATATCGTACCGGCTGGTATTTTCCCCTCACGTTGGAATGTTGAGGCTGAGGGTTTTCATAAATTTGTGGCCTCAACTTTCTGGGACATCGGCTGAAAATTGATAACTTTCCAAGATTAAATAATAGCAGGGTAGCACATTTCGAGAACTTAGAACCAATCCTACGAATTATCTATCAATTGCAATATGTTCTGCGCTCTCGAAATGTCGTACCCTGCTAGTATTTAATCTTGGAAAGTTGTCAATGTTCAGCCGATGTTCCAGAAAGTTGAGGCCACAAATTGGAGACAACAGTATTTTTTTTTTTTTGTTTATAGAAGTCGACTTAATCCTTTGTTATGTAAAACCACTAAGATAATTACAGTATCGTAAGAAACTCACCCATTTTCAGTGTATCCAAATCGAATGACATTTTCTATAACACCGTGTTCCACACATTCTGTCATTTGAACCTACTTTGAATTTACTTTTTCGGAAAAGGGATAAAAAATAAAAATACACGTGTATCGGCGATTTACATGTACACGTCAGAATTTTTTTTTAAATGGTTATCGTTTTTTTAGGGTTTCAGTCAAAAAACATTTTTTCTTCGTAACGCTTAAGTAGTTTAAAAATTTGGAGTTTCTTCAAGTTATGCTAAGAAAAGTGAAAAAAAATATTTTTTTTTTCAAAAATAATAAAAATTGGGGAAAATCTGAGAATTGATAGAAATTGTTTTTAAAAAATTTGACCTGATACAGAAATTTCCACGCGTCTGCCTGCTAAAAATCAGCTCGATTGGATCACTGAAAAAGGGTTAAAATCGGTCGAAAGGCTTTCACACAGGCCACTACGAGCTTTATACTTCAAACTTAAAAAAAAAAAATTCTGAAAAAATGAAAATCGCCGATACACGTGTATTTTTATTTTTTCCCCTCTTTCCGAATATGTGCATTTGGTTCATAGGACAGAAAAAAAACAATTTTTGTAACACGGTGTAATGAGACAAACCTATTTCCCGCATTAACAGACGTCCATCCTATACATGTCTGCCTTTGCACCCATATGTATATCATGTTGCAGTTCACACACACACACATATATTCATATAATGAAAGCGAGATTCACATTATCCTCTCGAGTCCTTAGAAACGAACATACGTGGTTTTCGCTTTCCAAAATTCGTATGATAATGTAAACCACACCTAAGGTGTAATGTACTGTGAAAACATGTGCAAATATTCAATTTACTTTGAAAAGTATTGTATTACAAAACTATTTGTTTTGCAAACATTTTCGTTAAACATTCATTTTTGTCTTTTGGTTTTGTCACATTTCCCCAAAAAAGAGATTTCCCAGTTGGGAGGGATGATGTCTTGAAGCAGCCGTTTCATTCTATATCAAATTCACATTTGTTGTTGTTTTGTTATTTATTATTACGTTGGTCATTTGGAACATTTAACATTTTCCTGTGGATAATTGTAATGAATCAGCAAAGCGCTGATTTATATACGTGCGTGCGTAGTCGTCTTAATATTCCATTAGGGAACAAATGGGGATCTTCTATTAAATTGGTGATCTGTTCGAGACATCATTCACTGACCGGGACCTACTGACAGTTACAGTTTTCCAAAGTGTGGAGGAAAACCCAGGATTGACTATTCCTCGTCGTTCTTTGAATTGAGCATTACACCGTATTTTGCATAAAGACTTGGGTCTTAAGAACACAAGAACAGGACACTAAGGTCCCGATCATCAGACGTTTTCCATTCCATCATTCATTATTGCCTCAACTCGACTCCGTTGCAAAGATCGATGTAATGAAATGGTGAACACAGAATCAAAACCTTAGAACGTGTAATTCTACTTTAATTTATGGCTTTACATTTATGGTTTCTCTGTGGATTACATTTATTTCTATTCCACTTATGGTCTGTCTTTGTTTGTTATGACACTTTCGCTTAATGTTACATATTTCTCTATCTGATTTCACCAAGGACAACTTCACCTGATTTTATGGATCAATCAGAAATCAAATCGCAATTACATATTTATGCCGTCCCACTACACCCCCCTTAATGGCAAACACCTCCGATGACGTGATCAATTAACATAATTCTGTCTAGAAATCTAGACGTACAAGATAAAGTAGACATGTTTATTTGAAAATGTCCCCCCCCGTTCTGTATGGAATAACCGTATGCATAATTTGGAAAGCCATAAACGAATTAATTAATGTCAATAAGTTTTAATACCAAATTGTTAAATACATCAAGCAAAGACACAAATCAATAGCGTAACGTCAAAACAGAAAACCAACAACGCGCTAAGAAAAATGAATGGTAATTGACAACGGACTATGTTAAAATTGCCATAATAGTCATTAAGATTCATTAGCAAAAAATTAAAAGAGATTTAATAACATTCACTGACACGCACACACACACACCGCGAAAGACATGACATCAAATGACAAAAACATCAACAAAAATATCTGATTGGACCGGCCAACAGGCGCAGATTTGGAAGGTGGCGGTGGTGGCGGTGGTGGCGGCGGTTGGCTGTTGAAGTGCAACATCGCCGGCAACAACAACAACACAGGTGGTCAGTGATGATGACATTTGCCTACCAAACATCGAGTTGTGCACTGTGGTCCTGAGCCAGATAAAAATGGTGTTTATAACAGTGGTCGACTCGAAGAGAGCAGCCAAAAGTCTGAATTCGAAGAAGAAAAATCCACATTCGAGATACCCAAATTTGTGTCTTCACATTTCCGCCTCCCTTAGTCCTGAGGTGCTCATTTTCCAGATTTAAGCTCCTGAAGACCTCTGCTTTTAAATCAGAGCCGTCAGTAAGAAATGACAGATTCATTTCCAAAATCCGCCACTGAGCGATGGTGTCAGGTCCATTCATCCGACTGGCTGTCAAAGATTGTTGAATTGTTAAAATAATTGTATATTTCTACCGCCCTTGGAATTCGACTTTAATCTCGGCCCTGACTCCTGTGGACAAGATCAACACTACTAAAGTGTCTCGCCTACTTGCCTGACTATTCCCAACCTTTATAGATAATTTATATTCGAATTGTAGGAGCTTCGATCTTGTGCGCAGGTTGCGTAAATTTTGTTGTACCAAAATTCAGTCAGGCTTTTTAGTAGAGTTTAAGGAACACTTGTCCAAATATAAATTTATTTTAACAATTCAAAAAAAAAGAACACTAATCAATTTATAATCTTACTTGATAGAGAAAACATTGATATTAATTAAAGACCACGATTTCTTTGAGTTGATTGACTCGGTTAACCAAAATGACAGCTGTCAACTAAAATGACAGCTGTCAACTAAAATGACAGCTGTCAACGAAAATGACAGCTGTCAACTAAAATGACAGCTGTCAATTAAAATGACAGCTGTCAACTGAAATTACAGCTGTCAACTAAAATGACAGATGTCAACTAAAATGACAGCTGTCAACTAAAATGACAGCTGTCAACTAAAATGACAGCTGTCAACTAAAATGACAGCTGTCAACTAAAATGACAGCTGTCAACTAAAATGACAGCTGTCAACTAAAATGACAGCTGTCAACTAAAATGACAGCTGTCAACTAAAATGACAGCTGTCAACTAAAATAACAGCTGTCAACTAAAATGATAGCTGTCAACTGAAATGACAGCTGTCAACTAAAATGACAGCTGTCAACTAAAATGACAGCTGTCAACTAAAATGACAGCTGTCAACTAAAATAACAGCTGTCAACTAAAATGATAGCTGTCAACTGAAATGACAGCTGTCAACTAAAATGACAGCTGGTCAACCAAAATGACAGCTGGTCAACCAAAATGACAGCTGTCAACTAAAATGACAGCTGTCAACTAAAATGACAGCTGTCAACTAAAATGACAGCTGTCAACGAAAATGACAGCTGTCAACTAAAATGACAGCTGTCAATTAAAATGACAGCTGTCAACTGAAATTACAGCTGTCAACTAAAATGACAGCTGTCAACTAAAATGACAGCTGTCAACTAAAATGACAGCTGTCAACTAAAATGACAGCTGTCAACTAAAATGACAGCTGTCAACTAAAATGACAGCTGTCAACTAAAATGACAGCTGTCAACTAAAATGACAGCTGTCAACTAAAATGACAGCTGTCAACTAAAATGACAGCTGTCAACTAAAATGACAGCTGTCAACTAAAATGACAGCTGTCAACTAAAATGACAGCTGTCAACTAAAATGACAGCTGTCAACTAAAATGACAGCTGTCAACTAAAATGACAGCTGTCAACTAAAATGACAGCTGTCAACTAAAATAACAGCCGTCAACTGAAATGACAGCTGTCAACTAAAATGACAGCTGTCATTTGAGTTCACAGCTATCATTTATCGAGACGAAAATGCGCAACATAATTTTTTGGGTAAAATCTTTGTCCATTTCGAGATCTTCTAAGCTATAACGAAGCGGATGGTCGTCCGTCTTCAACTGTTAAGGCAATGGGAGTTTGCAGGCGAATACTGCGAGGAGCGGGGCTGTGGAGTCGGAGTCTCACAAATTTGCCCGGAGTCGAAGAATTGAGGCTCGACTCTACAGTCCTGATCTTGGGGCAAAATATGCATCAGGTCGGGGCATGAAATCATAAGTTGTTGAGGTCGGTGGCAAGTCGATGTTCAAGTACTAAATTGCACAATATCGGTGGCGACAGCCACATTATCTCACCAGTTGTGGGATCCACCAGCAATGGAAAAAATTGGTTTCCTTCAAATTGATCTCATAATGACCCAAATGCAAATGAAAATTGGCTGGGGTCAATGGGCCCATTTATTTGGACCATGTCGTATTCAATGTTGTCACGAGTTGGATTATACACTTAATTATTTTTCAGATAGTGTAGGATGCCAGTTAAAGCTCGTCCAATGATTGGGGCGGGCAGATATTTCAAAAGGAAAAGAAAAACCGCTGGGACAAAAATTATTTTAAATACATCGAGTGAATAATTCCACAAGGGCATTGAACAAATCAATGTCCGTGGAAAAAAGGGTGCACATTATTTTTAAAAAAATATCGGGCGATCTTTTGAAAATAATTTTTAAAATTTTTCTAATTTTGACAGACACCAAGCCACTCTCATAATAATTTTTATTTCATTTATTTGATGGCACGACTATGAATTCAACCCATAACCTGAGACTTGCTGATATTGCATTTGAATCCACTGTGTGGTAGTAGATCGCTGGCATTGCAACTGCATGTGGAGACTCATTAGACGTCGCCATGACTGCATAACTAGCTGCAATGCTAGACAGATATACCGGCCATTGATCAGGTCTGGGAAAATTGGAATATAATTAATGAAATTACTTTTAATAACCCTCATTTCTTTCGTTGATGTCACATGAAACATTTAAGTAGAGCAAATATTAAGCAATTTGGAAAAGTGCTTGTTTTCTTAAGAATTGAACGAAAAAACAAATGGTTTCGGTTGGATTTTGCTGAAATCATGCCGTATACCACGATAAACATATTTCAATGGTATGTATATTTGTATTTCCACACACACACACATATATGAGTATGTATTTATGTGTGATTTGTTCAATGTCCTTGTGGAATTTCTGTTACACATATCATGTTTTAAAGTCATAAATTATGGCTGTAATAAGGTGCGAGATCACTTAATCAATCGCCAGCCAACGGACGGGCCACAAGACCCGAGCACTCATCCGAGCTGTCCAGGCAGGCAGTCAGCCAGGCAGCCAGCCAGCTAACAACAAGTAGCCATGGTATGGCAGTTTATGGTAAACACACACACACACACGCACACTCACAAACCCTTGGAGAGCAGACATAAAGACGAGACAGACAGACCGAATAATGCACTGAGTTCAAAACAAAAGAACTGAAACTCAATATTGAAGTTGGCTGCCATCAAGGTGATAGGGGAGTGTCTACTCCTTTTGTCACTCGGTTTGTAACACTCTGACATATAAATCATGATAATTGTCTTGCAAAGAGGTCTCCGATTATGATGTTAAAAAATCATATCACGGGATTTTGTTTGTTATTGAAATGCGTGACCTTATTGAACACAGTCAAGCAAAGGTCTGTCGTAATAGGCGTTTCGTCCTTACTAAGCTGGCCGATCAGTACGTTAGTCGGCTGTCTCTTCCGTTTCATTATCGAGTTGGTGACCTTAATGAACGGATAGCAGTGTGTGTAGTGAAAAATCGTTTGAATTGAGTGTCCCTGTTAAAATTGCATATTATTTGAGTATGTGTCTTAAGTCTTTTGTTTTGCGAGTGCTTTGTCGATTTAAATGCGGCAATAAATCTGGCAGTAACAGTTGTCAATGATCGGCCGTATTATCGCCCATTTACTGCAATAGTGTCACAACTCAAAATACGATTTTTTCAGAAGAGCCGTTTCAAGTTTTCAATCAATCAATTCAATTCATTCTTTATTTCATAATATTAAAGTACATTACAATTGTGCTATTCAACGAGAGTTTAGGTTACATGTAAATACCTGTTCTGCTCTATTATTAGTTTTGTATTATTATTATTTAATGTGCGTTTAAGAATATTTTAAGTTTAAGGAAAATTTTCAAAAAACCTCTATAAAGCAAAAAAAAAAAAAGATTTTATATTTTAAATAAAATCGCAAGATTGTTAGAATATTAAAAAAAAATGTAAATGTTATGTGACTAGTTCGTTCACGTGGTTGAATTCTGATGCTAGACATTTAGTAACGAATCTATTCAAGTTTCAATTGCGTCTTACTTACCCAATATAGGAAAAAACTCATGGGTTTTCTGAATAAACCATAAACCGTATCTAAACCAGTCACGAAGCGGATAATAAAAAGGCACGTTGGACTGAGTTCAACAATTTCTATCAGCATTTGCATTGGAAATTGTGTTTCATAGACAACATTAACAATGCTGCTGCTGAAATGGCCGAGAAAATAATTCGTCTAGATATAAACAACTTTATTCCCTCAATCAAATCTCCTTATCAATTCTTGGTTCAATCAAACATGAAAGGAAGCTCTGAGATCCCTCGAAGGCTGCTTCGATCATAGCAACAAATTATTTCTTCGTTCAGTCTAAAAGAAAGCATTCAGAAAAAAAAAAAGTATCTAGAGTCGAAAGGCCTTCTGAATAATCGCAGGTAAGGCTTCCGTAGCAACCGCTCTACTGGATACCTAATAGAGTTACTTTCGAAACGATCAAGTCGAGCCATTCATCGCCTTGATGAAAGCAAGCTGGCTTTGGTTTTACAGGATCATTCATCTCTTAACATTTTGCATTCGGTGTCGGTAATTCCTACTCTCAATTCACAACTAGTTTTCCCAGATCTCGCTTGTTATAGATGGGGAATCATTGAATGATCAGTTGTAGACCGCAGCAGTGCCACCAGTTTTCGTACTCCCACCTTAGTTTCAACGAACACCTGAAATACAAAAATATTTTTTTATTGTAGCCCTTCGGTTATTCGACATTTGCCGATCATTGTTTCCTATGGCCACTAACGAAATGCTTCCGTTCTCGCCACTCAACTTCAACTTCATCTTCTTCATCGACTGGCGTATGATGTCGTTGAGGTTGATCGCATGTAACAAAAGTGTGATGCTGATTTTTTTTTATTATTGATATAAAACTTTTTAAAAAAAAAAACGAGCCAGCACATTTTTTTTTTTGTAACAGCAAAAATAATTTATCATTTCGGAAAATTTATGGCAACTTTTAGTTGCATTGCATACATTCAGTTGGATCTTCTACAGCTGTCTGCTATGGCTTCTTCTTTTTCTCTACCAGTTTACTTTGTGTGCAGAAACAAAAAGATCCGTTTTTATTCTTCGGCTTTCAGGTTTACTTTTTCTCGGTGCTGGTTGGTGGCTTGGTTGTCTTTGTGGCCTGTCTTTGTCGTCCGGCTGGAGTTTTTTTTTTTGTTTTTTGATGAAAAATTGCTACCATCTACGCAAAATGTTATCAGCGCCATAATTAAATAACACCGGGAGGTATCAGATGCGAAACAAATGAATTGCCCAAGTGTCAACTGCATTGGCATGCCGTGATTTTTTCCATTCATATACGCGGACTTCATGTCTTCGTTTCGGGATTTCTTCTGCCAGCCTTTGTTGTAGTTTCCTTTAAATAAAATAAAATAAATTCAATTGTTTTTAAATGGATGAGTTATGAGTGTGTGTGGTTTGAAAAGATGCCCGTTTCAGTGTGGAATAGTTGAGCTGGGCTTCAGAGAAATTCGAACATTTTGAGCTCAAGGTAAAGCGTCTGATGTTCGCTGTAGGAGATCTTCGCAAGAAGGCTTAAAGGGGAAATTCCGAAAAAAGCAGAACAGATTTTTTTCTGGGAGAATGGAGATTTCCTTTTGTACTGAGTTATTTCGGAAATAATAATTCGATATGGCCGAGATGAACGAGACTATTGGTGATGGGGATTGGCGGAGGAAAAGGGTGAGAGCTGGATTTGGGAAGATGACAGGATAGGTGGATTTGGGAGTGTGGCCAACTGTTTCAAGGATCCAGTAATGTAGACCTGGACCGTGTCATAGCAAATGTTCTACCTTTTCTGGGTCGTGTAATACTATTGGGGCTGATAATAAGAGTCGATGTGGGTTACAAAGCCTTGGGCCAGTTTAGTGTTACCTAATGCTGCTGTATTTGGTTCGGGGATTTAAAACCTTCCACTGTTTGTATGGATTTTTAAAAAGTTCACTGCAAGCCTTAGAGGACGGCATTGATTTATATCTTCGAGCGGGGTAGGTTTGGCTGGAAAAACAGTTTGTTGTTAATTACATATAATTCATATGACCGTTGTTGTCTTTTTTTCTAAACTATACAACGTCGAATGTCTGCAGTGATATGCCGGTGAATGGCCAGCAAACAGCAAATATGTTCTCACACTATGTTTAGTGTCAGCTTAAAGGCGTTTCTGTTAGAGTTCTCTGTTCGGACTGTCATAAACAACATTATCTCGAAAAACAATGACCCCAGCAACAAATGACAGCACATACGCGTACAGCGAAAAGAAAGTGAAGGAAAGAAAACTAAATTTCCACCACTAACTGTCACTGGCTCTGCGTCAGGTACGGCTAACCAAAAACTGTCAGTGACTCGTAAAGACACAAGGCATGGCTGGGCATTAACTCCTTGGAACAATGGCCGACTATTGTGGCCAAATCAAATCTATGATTGTATACCGTTGTTGGGCATTGTTGGCTCGCCTGCCGGCTGCAAACGATACAAACAAAAAAAAAAAAAAAATCTACAAATTGGAATTGTTTTGTCTTTTGGTCGAGTTGTGTTGAAATACAAACCAAGCGACAGAAAAAAAAGCCGTTTATAAACTCATAATATTTTGAATGGACTCCGTGAAATCTCCGAATGAATGAATCGCCACAAAGCGGGAATGAATGAATTCCAACAATGGTGATGTGTTTTTTTTTGTATAGAAAATTTCGATTGTAGCAACAAGATTTCCTTGTAAAGAAACATTTCTTTGTGGTCTGTAGTTGAGCTGGTGCTGCCACAATATGAATTGTATGTGAACATTTGAGCACAGAGATGCAAATGCTGGTTGGAGCACTTGTTTTATCTGATGTCTGTCCATCAAAATGAAGGAAAACCAAATCTCATGTGTACATTTGTATTCGCTTTTCATCTCAAACAAAAAAAAAAAAAATCAAAAAAAAAACAATCAGTCAGTCACTCAGACATTCAGTCACTTATATATTAAAAAAAATTTACATTCAATCAGAGACGAGGGTAGCAAGAAAAGTTGCAGGTGATTTTTAGAGCAGACCAACCAGTAGTTCGAAATTATCTTACAACACAAACGAGTTTGAAATCATAGTAAGTTTCGGTTCTATGAAAAATTCACCAAAAACAAAATGAGGAATTATCCAAAAAAAAAATCTCAAAATAACTTAAATATTACACAACAATTTTAAAGAATTTTCCCAAAAAAAATTGGGGAATTTTTCGCTTTTGTTTGGGGTTGTTTTTCATTTTGATTTGAGTTTTTTTTTTCACATTTCCCCAAAGAAAAAGGAAAATCCCACCAAAACCCAAAAATTCTGAAAAATCCCCTAAACAATTTATGCACAATCCACCAAAAATTATGAAAAAATCACAACAAATTTAGGGGCGGTTCTTCATACTTTTGACTTTGTTGGGGTATTTTTCATAATTTTTGGTGGATTGTGCATAAATTATTTGGGTGATTTTTCATAATTTTTGGGCTTTTGGTGGGATTTTCCTTTTCCTTTGGGGAATTCTTCATTTTGTGTTGGGGTTTTTTTTATTCATAGACCCGCAGCTTCATCATACAGGGTTCTCCAACCAGAGGTGTTATTTTGGTATTCAAAGAAAAATGGCATTTTTTACGATAAATGATCGGATGTTTATTTCATAATAAAGAATTAATTTTTATTTGGGATTTTTTCCATAATGAAAAAATCACCCTTAAATTCGGGGCGATTTTTCATACATTTGATTTTTTTGCTTTGTTAAAAAATACACTTTTTCCAAATTACGAAAATCTATTGTTGTATTTTTCATTATATTAGGGAGATTTTGCATTGGGTAATTTTTCATAAATTGTTTTGGCAGATTTTTCCGAATTTTTGGGGAAATTTTCATATTAGGCTTTTGGGGGGATTTTCATATATTTTGGGGAATTCTTCAATTGGGGCATTTTCATTTTTTTTTTTGGGGGCATTTTTCATTTGTTTATTTTTTTTTCAGAGAACCGGCAGTTTCATCATATAAATGTCGGTTTCCCCTTTAGGAGGAAGCACTCATGTGAAGGTTTCTCTTAAGAAGAGTTAATCTATTGGGACCTATATTGAATTGTAGGTTCCGTCCACGGAAGATGTCCGCCCAGCGGAGAATAATTTTCTCTAAAAATACCACATGTGACCGAGAAATTTGTCCGTCTACACGAGCTGTCCGCGAGTAGAGCATTTACTATATATTGTTTCCCCCTAAAATACAAAAAGTACTCAAGTTTGGAAATATTTCTAAAATACATACAATAGTCCAATTTTAAATGCTAATAACTTAAATTAATCACTTACTCCTTGTGTACAATCAGTTTTTTGCAGAACTCAAAAATGTTTACTAGATCAATCTTTTAGGATAAGCCGCACTTTACGGCCAGACAGAAACACCCAAAAAGGACTAAGTCACAACTGAGTTTGGCAAAAAGAGGCTCAGCATTCTCACAGCAGTCCTCACTGGTCAAGATGGCAAATCGTCTAAGTATTTCTCGGGATGACTACCGTAGACTCTACAATGATCCCGAAATATCGAGGAAGAATCAGTAGAACATGTGCTATGCCACTGTGCAGGTCTACAGGAACGTCGACTGACTCGTTGTAGAAGCAGGTTCCTTGAGCAGCTGGCCAGTACAACTCTGACTTTTCTGGCGCTTTATAGAAGCGCATTTTCTAAAACTAATTTGTCAAGACCTTGGGGACACTTGGTATTTCTATTTAACCAATAGCTCGCTTGGTATTCGCCTCAAGAGCTCGAATCTTCAATGAATTTTTGGCATAACAAATGTTATGCCCAACCAAAAAAAAAAATCTAAGGGCAAGCGCCCCGGTATACGAGTTGGTAGCGTGCTTGCCTATCAGCGTGGGGGTTGTGGGTTCGATTCCCACCAGAGGCTTTGGTCTGTCGCTGCAAAATCTAAACATATGGTCTGTGTCACCCGGTTTACCCTTGGACCCAAAAATTAGAATATAAATTAACTTTGTATTGTAATTAATAAATAAATAAATAAAATCTAAGGGCAGTTCCGTGGCGTTTTAAGGTCATTTTCAAACAAACCATTGGCCAACACTCCAAAATCCCCCTGAAATTATCACTAGTTTCTCAACGATCACCTGTAGGTTTTCATCACTTTTGCTTGTTAACCTAGCCGCCCAAAACGAAAATACTATTTGTCAAAAAATAAAGTAGTTCAAGGGTCCAGTAACTGATGTCCCCGAACATTTCGGGCCCGTTACCAATAAATCGAAGACCAATGGTGCTACTTTATAACTCCTCAGAAATGTATTTGCTAAGTCCTTTAGAAGACCTGTTCCCACTCTTCGTACCTTAAAAGTCTCCCTCGTTTTTTCTTTGGTATGTTTTTCAAAAACTATTCACTTTGACTCCGTCGGTCTGTCTGTCTGTCATTCCTACAAAAATATCACAGTCATTATTTGTATGTTTTTTGTGTATTTCTTGTTTTAATAAATTTGACATAATCTTTTACTTTAATCTATGATTTGATTTTTTTTTTCCTCTTCTTCTACTGTGTTTCTTTGGTCTTTTGGCCTCTGAGCACCAAGTGTTTTGTGGTGCCTGCTTAAATATAGAAATAGTGCTCACGTATTCACTTTAGACGGCATCTTCTTGTCTCTGTTAAGTGGACACTTTTCAAATTGTGATTTGAAGTTCAGGTTTGGCGTTTGTGTGTGTGTTTTTTTTCATCTCGAATTGTTGTCCTCATTTCGAAAAATGATTATTTTGCGTTATCATTACTCAGAGATCATGAAAAGATCACAAATGTAAATCATTTGCCGTGAAATACTTAAAGCGAAATAAAAATAATAAAAAAAAAAAAAAAAACATTACAAAATATTACAAGTATCTGTATGGAATTGGAGGGTATGTGATGGCTTGGGAGAATAATTAAGAAATGCAAGAGGTCAGATCCACTCAAGGCTGCGATCCATTAGACCTAAATCTATGTGACTGATTTGCTTTAGTCTGGTGGAGTATTTTCATTAATTAAAGCTAAAGTTGCAAGCAACTGCGTTCTGGGCATGGTTAAGGTTAAGTTGGCGGCAAATCTCACTTGAGTCCATCAAGAGGTCCCGTAAATTCGACCAAACGGGGCTCATATTCCCGTGGCCAATACATGAATATTCCGGTTGAAAATTGCTTCCGTGTCTCTCGAATTGCTTCGAGAGTCGAAAGATAATGAATCTTAAAAGACCCCCAGCTAAACAAAAGACTTAAGCAACGAACTTGAGTTATAGAAACCCTTAGAAAAAAAAAAATTATAAATTAATTTGCCCAAATAATTTCAGCTGATAACTTCATACGAATTGTTTTCATTGTTTGGCATGCACAACGTTGTCAACGTGTGCCTGCATCTCTGAACTTCGAGCCACAAATACAATCTGAACATCGTCAGACACAGCGTCGCGTCGTCCAGCGAAATAATGCTTGGAGCCAAATATGAACTCATTTTCAAGTCAATCAAATCACATAAGTTATGCCAAATATACATTCGAGTAGTACGTTGGATACGATCACACACACACATCTGTTGGTACATGACTATCTGCCAAATGAGAACAAAAAAAAATATACAAAATAAATGTTAAAACTTTGTGTTAAGGTCAACTAAGAGCATGTGCGTCTGGTGCACGTCCAGGCAAATGCAATCACCGTCTGTATGGACCACAACTGAATGCTGAAGTCATGGCATCATCAGCTATAGAACCGATAGCCGACAGCTGACGGCCAAGAGATGGCGGCGAAATCGAATCTAAGATTTATCAAACAAATTTTGCACGTTGGCTGCAAGACAATTGTCCATGAATTCGAATATGTTATGTTTGTATGGTTTTGGTCTCAGTGATTTAACCGTTTAGGTGTGTTATAAATTTACCGATACAGATAAATGCCTTCCAGGGTTTCACTAGATGAAGCTTAGAATTGCTTTATTAATGTGAGGGGTGGGTGCGCGAATGAAACCAAAACACACAAGGCCTAATGGTCAATTCGAGTGTGATCACTTCGAATGGGGCAAATAAAGATATCATTGTCGAGGGTGCAATGTAAGCCGATAGCCTTACTTGCTGGTGCTTATTTCCTTTTAAGATTATTTTAATTGTAATTGTAATAGATATAAATAAATAAAAAAATAATGTGAAAATAGTCCAACACTTCCATATGAATGCCATTCAATTCAAGCCACAATTTTCTGAGCTCAGTATTTGATAGATAAAGTTTTCGAGAAACCCTTGAAAGTCCCATTCGGGTACCGTCCACACAAGAGAAAGAGTTGTTTTTTTTTTGGGGAGACAAGTTTTTCTATTAGAATTTATTGACCAGACATCTTTTGTCTTAAGTTCAGAAAACCCGGGCAATGTCGGGCGAAGGTGTTCGGCAGTCTTCCCCTCATTTTCATCGTTGCAGAAGTCTACACAAGACGTTGTATGGGATTCGTAGTCGCCGAGCTTGTGTACCCAGAGGCCAAGGATGATGACCTTACTGGGATTTGTCAGATGAAATATGTAGATTAATCCCGGTCCGCAGCCATATCAGGCCAGTTTTTGTTGGTCTTTAGGTTCTCTTTCCATCCAACTTCGGCAGCCATATCGGGCCAGATTTTTGTTGGTTTCCAGGTTCTCTTTCCACCTAACTTCTGTCCTGACATGAATTTTCCATGAAATAAGATGTTTCCTTTTAGTGAGACAGTAACTTACTTGAGTTGCGGTTAGCCCCAGCTCTCACAACTAACAGGTGGCGCAAAAGTAATCTTCCTATCAGAAAATGCTATAAATTTTGCGATTGGCCCCTAATGTGACAATCAACTGTGGCGGCTGCCATTTACATGACATCATATTCTCGACTTGATGTAAAAATAATTAAAAGCCCAAATAAAAATAATCCACAAGAAGAATCAAAGTTTTTCATTTTTTTTTTTTAATTCCAAAAAAAACATCCATAGTTTATGCCAACAATGTCCCCATATCCGGAAACCCACATAAGGGTAACCAACGAATGTCTCGCTTTTTGAGATTTTGTACACATTTTCCAGGGACTTAATGGCGGGCTTGATGTCAGTAAATATGAAGAAACTAGTAAGTTGTAATGCGCCTATGGCGCCCGTTGAAATATGGAAAAAAAAATTTGTTGAAAAAAAAAAAATTTTGTGGAAAAAAAAAATTTTGTTGAAAAAAAAATTTTGTTGAAAAAAAAAAAAAATTTGAAAAAAAAAAATTTGTTGAAAAAAAAAAAATTTTGTAAAAAAAAAATATTTTTGCAAAAAAAAATATTTTTGCAAAAAAAAAATTTTGTTGAAAAAAAATTTTGTAAAAAAAAAAATTGGGGAAAACACAATTTCTGTACAAAAAAAAAATATTATTTTGTTTATTATTATTATTTAAGAAAATTATAGAATGCCTATTTAAATTCCTACGTACTGCGTGACAGAGTCAGTGAATCAGTGTCGAGGGTGAGACAAAGATCATGAAAATCGATGCACGCGTTTCGCTTTTATTCGCAATTGAGTAAAGGTATGAATTTCAAAAAAATTTCAAATTTTCATATATTTTTGTCACCCAACAAATTTTAATTTTTTTTGTAATAAAAAAGAAAAAACCTTACCATAGACAAAGTTGTGCATATGTCGAGCAAATTTTTGAAATTCATACCTTTACTCAATTGCGAATAAAAGCGAAACGCGTGCATCGATTTTCATGATCTTTGTCTCATTTTGCTCATAGGTTATGTGACTTTACGTAAAAGTAATAAGATTTGACATTTTTTTTCATTTTGGACTTTTTATGGATTTTTTAAAAAAAAAAAATTTAAATCTTTAGGCAAAAAATAAGTTTTTTCCTGTATATATTCATTTTTAACTTGGAAACTGTTGCTTGTATAGGAAAACAATATATGAACAGATTAAGGAAATTGTAATTTTAAATTTTTTAAAATTTAATTCAATTAAATCGGGCTAGTGGTTCCCGAGTTATGCCGGACGAAACAAATTAATCAAAAAAAAATTTTTTAAAATTTAAAAAAAAAAAAATAAAACAAAAACCAAACGAAAAAAAAATTTTTTATTGCGTTTTTCGAGCTCATGTCAAGTTTATCTACACAGAAAAAATTATCGCATCCGGAGTACATGAAATTTTTTTCATTTTGTTGAGTAGTGTAATTAAAGATAATTAAAATTTCACCATATGTCAAATCTTTTGAATTTCGGATACATTTGAAACTTTTACTTCGAGTCAGGGTTAAATGTTAGTCGGTTGGTCCAACTCTTCACTTCTGTGAAACAATTTCTCCCATTGTTAGCAATGAACTTAAGGATATTCCCACTAGCAACCGCAGTTCTCTAGAACAGATCGAACTTTCAAGAGCGCGATTAATTCCTTGCCCGAATCCCTTTTAAAATGTTGTATGGCTTTACCGAATGAATAACTGCCCGCCAGCAAACTCCTGGTAGAGGGCACAGCTCGAGCCAACGTTTAATCACCGACTTTTAATCAATCTTAAAGGTTTCTGTTGTCTTTTTTGTTTTGTTTTTGTTTTATTCAGGCTAGATTTTTGCGGAATAGTTACATTTTAATAACACCTTGCACCTCCCCGCCGATGCCGGAAATTTATAACCTTCATAAGTAGAAATCGCAGCACAATTTATGACTACACTTAAGTTCCTGTTGCACTACTTTATTTTAATAAACTCGACTTTGACTTGGACATGGTGAGTTCTATGTCTGCGACGACTTTGGCCTTTCTACCGGTGCAAGTCTTTCTTATCTGTGTGTGAGGCGCCGGTATTCCTGGTAATTAACTTCTCTGGCATACGAGGCAACATCAACAGCATCAGAAGCATCATTGTCGTCGTCATCATCATCATCATCGCCATCATCATCACAGAAAATGTAGAGCAATACAATTTTAATGTGTTGCATTTATTCGATCCTTTTCGATCCGCCGCTGCAGTGTTGTGCGTTCCCCAGTTAGTGCAATAACACGTCAGGCCGTCGAACGTTTTGATGGCACTGTGAGATTTTCAAACATCAGCAACTTTTTGTTGTTCGCCAAAAAGAAGAAAAAAAAAGAGAAAAACAAAGATCGGCAAAAAAACAACAGCACCAACAAGCCGGCAATATTTTGCCAGATACTCGTGTCATTTGCTTAATTTGAATATCAATCAACTGCATCGCGTATCTGTTTTATTTATACAATGCACTTGTGCAAACATTGTGGAGTTTTGCGCTTGCCCAGCAAAGGTTTTTGTTAAGGGGCCAAATGGTCGGTGTCAGTGTCAGTGTAACCAAAGACATTGCAGACGACTGGGAGTTTTTCCAATAGAGTTTAGTTACTGATTTCTAGTAGGAACTAACACTTCTGCAGGCAGGCTTAGATCGTCTCCCCGCCTAGATTGTCTTTGAGCACGATGCCATACTTAAGCCAATCAAAAGACAGAGCGGTTGACTCATAATGATTGGAAAATCATTACGGGACATGGGAGAAATGCGGGAGAAGGCAAAATTTTTTTATTTGGTAGATAATTTCTTGTCATTTAACATTTAAATATAATTTCGGGCATATGGCTACCACGACTATTTTGCACAAAGGTCATTCTGGAGGTCCAATTGTCCACCACCTTTTCAAGCATTTGAGGGCGTATTTCAGCAATGACACGTTGAATATTGGTTTCCAAAGCGTCAATCGTTGCTGGTTTATCCACATAAGCCAATGACTTCAGGTATCCCCACAAAAACTAATCGAGTGGCGTCAAATCACACTAACGCGGAGGCCAATTCACCGGTCCATTTCTCGAAATAATGTTGTCGTTGAAATGTTCTTTCACTAAGTCCATTGTTTCGCCCGCAGTATGACAAGTGGCACCATCCTGTTGAAATCACATTTCGTTTACATCCATATCTTGAAGTTTTGGCAACAAAAATTCATTGATCATGATTCTGTATCGATTTCCATTCACGGTAACGCGTCGTCCTTTCTCATTTTTAAAGAAATAAGGACCGATGATTCCACCAGCCCATAGACCGCACCAAACAGTACATTGATCGGGATGCATTGGTAATTCTTGAACGGCATGTGGATTATCTGAATTATTATCTGAACATTTTTAATTGAACACTGTTTTTGAAAATAAATTTCCACGATTTGGAAGCGTTGTTCTGGAGTTAACCTATTCATGATGATTTGCCAAACAATACTGAGTAGAGACGTCACTTTAAACTGTCAAAACAGCTGTCAGACAACAGAGTGATTCATATTAAAAAAAAACCTCATAAAAAAACACCCTGTACCTTCCTCTTGATTATGAAATAAACCGCCAATCATGCAATTTTTCTTTGAATACCAAAATAACACCTCTTGTTGGAAAACCCTGTAAAAATAATAAAAAAAAAATAATTCTGGGTTTGGATTACAATGGATTACAATCTTAATATATATTTACCCTCGACACTGATTCACTGATACACTGATTCACTGATTCACTGATACACTGATTCACTGACTCTGTCACGCAGTACGTAGGAATTTAAATAGGCATTCTATAATTCTATAATAAATAATAAAAAAAATAATATTTTTTTTTTGTACAGAAATTCTGTTTTCCCCAAATTTTTTTTTCCAAAATTTTTTTTTTTACAATTTTTTTTTTTTACAAAATTTTTTTTTTTACACAAATTTTTTTTCCAATTTTTTTTTTCAACAAAATTTTTTTTTCCACAATATTTTTTTTTTCAACAAATTTTTTTTTTCCACAAATTTTTTTTTTTTTCAAGAAATTTTTTTTTTTCAAGAAAAAATTTTTTTTTCAAGAAATTTTTTTTCAACAAAAAAATTTTTTTTTTAAGATAAAATTTTTTTTTCAACAAAATTTTTTTTTTCCACAAAATTTTTTTTTTTCAACAAAATTTTTTTTCCATATTTCAACGGGAGCCATAGGCGCATTACAACTTACTCGTTACAAATAATCTTAAAATAATCAGGATTACTTCTGATTACTACAAATAATCAAAAAGAATCAAAAGTAATCAGAAAATAATCCAACTACTTTTCGAGATTACTTTTGATTATTTCTGATTATTTATAGTAATCTAAAGTAATCCAATGAATTGGAAACAGGTGTTGCAGAACACCCCAACATGGAGCACGATATAGCTTCAGGTTCTACAGGTATTGCCAACATAGATTACCACCTTCCAATCTCTTCAACCGCTGTTGCCTTTTTTTCGTTTATTTACAACACTCTTCTTCGCTTTTGATAACGGAAAATTTCACTGGGTTTTCAAGCGATTCTGAAAGCATATCGTCTGCATCTTGCGACCAGCAGGTGTATAAAGTATTTATAACCAAATGGTGTAATACGCTCTGTTTTGTTCTTGTTGCTGTCTGTGCTGTGTTTTTTTTGTTTTGTTTTTGTACCTGCAACGAGTTGATGCAACAACAGTAGCCGCATTAAATGTTGTTACTTTGTGCTATCTATGATTTCATCTGATGTTGTAAATATGCCGCTTTGAGTTAAAGACAACCAAGCAAAACAACCGACAACACACGCTGCCACAAAAGACGTTAAGAAAAATTACAGCAGCCGCAGCCGCAGCGATAGCAACAGCAACAACGAAAAATTGTACGCTTAATTGATAAATTCGATTGGAATTTTAAACTTTTGAGATAATGAAAACGCAAATATTTACTTTAAATGGATTTAATGTTCATTACGTTTCTCCTTCCCTTCGTCATCCGTTGATTCCCCTCCGTACGGTTCGTTTTAATGTTGTTGTTGTGGTTTTTTTTCGGTAGAGAACTTTTAATACGTTTTGTTGTTTCAATATTTTGCAAAAGTTATTAATGCAATGGGTAGGTAAAGATATGTGTAGCATAGCAGACGTTTATCGATCATTAATTAAGAATAACATTTTTTGTTCAACACATTATGATGAATAACTGATATGACGTTCGTTGCTTAAGTCTTGTGATTTGGTGTAGATAGGTGTGTATTGAGTGTGCGTTTTTGGCTGAATTAAAATAGTAAGTGTTACTGAGAGTAAGGGGTGAGTAAAAAGTGTTGGAAATACAGTCTGGATTCATTTAAGTTATTCTTATTGCACAATTCGCAATCAATAGACTGCCCCAAGAAAATGTGTTTAATGAATAACCCCAATACAATTCTGTTGGTTAAGGTTTTTTTTTTTTAATTCAAATTCAAATTTTATTTTCACTCCCTCTATTCTCCTGGCGTTATCTTGTATTTCTTTCTACTAGCACAATGCAATGCATTTGTAGAGGACATCCCCGCAGATTTGGTTGATTTTCTTAAAATAAATTTTGAAAAATAAAAAATTTAATTTTAATATCTTTTCATCTAAACGACAAGTTTGGAGTTATAAAGAAATTTAATGCAATAGTAATTTTAAATCATAGAATTTGGAAAGTGACAAAAAGTGTCCAATTTCAATAGTTCATCAATGAAGTCGGTGGTAACCTTACATTTTCCTTCCCAGTACAACACAAAATATTTGTTTAAAGCTTTACACTCATTCAGTACCTTTATGGCCTTTTTTCAAATTTTTGGCGGTAGATGTTAATTAAAAATACATGTTCATTAGGGCGTTTCAAAAAAAAAATTTCCAACTCTTGAAGCGGAATATTAAAGTTTGTGATTTAAGAGAATTTCGAAAATTTTTTTGGATTTTTTGAAGATGGGTACGGGGTCGCTGAAATCGATTTTATCAAAAAAATGAGGTTATGGAGAACAATTTTTAATATTAATTTTTGCTGGTGCTTTTTCTTTATAAAACTAAACAATTCTCTTCTAAATGATCCGATCCCACGACAAAAAAATTATTGATGTGAAAAATTATTATATTAAGGACCACTTTGATTTCAAGCCTCAATAACTTTAAAAGTTTTCAAAAAATTTTCAAGATGAAAAATGCGTTAGAAAGATCTTTAAATTACCTTTCATTCGGTATATAGGTTTCTTTTCACTTGCGGGAGAAATATAAGAAAAAAATTTAAGTTTGAGAAAATTTTTTTTTATTTTTCAAATTTTTTAAAAATTAAAAGAATTTCATTAAGTTTCGTTCTTGGTTAAGTAAAAAAAAAACATTTAATATACATTGTTTTAATAAAAATATCAAAAATTCAATTCATCAATATATTTTTATTCCCATACAAAATCAAAAGATATTAAAAAATTTCGTAAATTTTCCCCATTTCGGTTCCATTTTCTACTTTTTTGTTCCCTTTTTTCCATTCGTTCCTTCTCGATTTAAATTTTTTTTTCACACATTTTTGTTTTTTTCCTTTCGACCTTGTTTATCCCGTTTTGTTACGTGTGGGTACCTTTTTCGTCCCTTCGCTCACTATTATCCACGTGTTTCCAACAATTTGTATAACCTGTCCCCTTTTTTATCCCATTTCGGTGCTTGTTATTCTCTTGATGTTGCCAAAAATCTGTTTCACACTTCTTTTTTAATTTTCCCCTTTTTTTATCCCGTTTTGGCTCCTTTTGTGTCCTATATCCCATTTTGTTGTTGCCACAATATGGTTTCACCTATTTTTATTTTTTCCCTGTACACCAATTTGTTACGATTTGGTCCATTTTCGTTTGATCTCCAACTCAATTCCACCTGTTGTTGCCAGAAATTTGATTTAGTGTTTTTTATTTTGTCCCCTTTTTGTTCCTTTTTTATCCCATTTTTGTTTTTGTTTTTTAAAGAGCCTGCAAAAGCCATTTTGTCTAAGTGATGTTTAAAAAAATCATGAGTTTTTTTGTGAATTTTGTTACATTTAAGATCATCTCTAATTCAGCCGTAATTATGTCTCCAATATATAAACACATTTCTTGATCCTGAGCTTTCAACCTAACTCCGACAACAGGATGCCCTATATTTGGTATTAGCCGCTACTGTTATCGATATCCAATATATATGCATATGGCCCAAGAATAATCAACCATACCCGTTAATTGGTCTCAAACCCAATCACACGTTCGTTTCTTAAGTCTATTGATTTCGATACAGATAACACATCACAAAATCCGGCTGATATCAACAAAGCCAAGCAAGACACTAAAACTGTTACTGGCAAAGACAAACGAAATTATGTAAATAATATATGAGGCAAATCTGCAACTTTATGAGGCACAACGAATTATCGAATGCATCGTCAATTTCCAAACACTTTTCAAATTTAACACAGACCATGAACAGAAACAACCTGAAACCAACTATGAAAACGTTATAACGTTAAAGTGGATTTAGTTTCAGTTTGTTAGTGAAACAAGTGCATTTTGATTAATCTTTTTCCGAGATGACAATTCCCCCCTCCCCCGCCATCGGCCTTTTTTCTTAAGCTTATATTTTGTTTGGCTTGAAACGAATGGATTTCTGGTTTATCTATGTCGGCCATTTATTATATCCAGTTGAACGAATGCAATGAAATCTATTAATTAAATGAATTAATTAAGGGATTAAGTGGCTAATTTTTCAACGCCTTGATTAGCCGAAAAAAAAACAGATACACTTTTTTTTTTGTTTTGTCTGAATCAACAAATTGTCCATGGCTTTCCATTTGAAGTTGAGAAAAAGTAAAGTATAAAGTATAATCAATCAATTGTGATCAATTCAGATCAATCTCCATAGGCTGATATGGGATGTGAAGGGAGGTGAGTTGGATTATGCATTAAATTAAGTTTGTTTCTTAAGTCTTTTGTTTCAAAAATGTCATCCACTTAGCCGTGAATTGGTTTACCACTTGGATAAACATTTTAAATTAAAATAACATATATGAAATACAATTCATGAACACGCCCATAGGGTTACAGCCGGGTGCACAAATTTAAAAACGGAACATACGTTTTTGAGTGTGACAAAAAAATAAAATCAAGACATATGACATTTTTTATATAATAAGTGGGACTTTTCGCAAAAATTGTTTTGTGTGCTGGACAAAATTGCCAAATCCGAACTGTGTTCAGGACCTGGATTTCTTTTAAGTTAATGTGGTTATTTATTTGTATGAGTATTTCAATACCCATAAATACTAGGCGACAAAAAATGTTGTCCAAGCGATGTTTATATTTTTTCCGGTAAATATTAGGGTCCTAAGATCGAAAAAAAATATTTAAAAAATTGTATATAGTTACATTTTTTTGTATATAGTTAAGTTTTTTTTTTAATTTTTTTTTGTTGGGATGTACTTTTATTAGTTTAACTTTAATTTTGAAAAGATCTCCGATCAAACGAGGCAATTCAATAAATTTAAGGTAATTATGTGAGCTAAAAATGCTGTAAAAATGAGTTTCATATAAAGTTTAAAATATTTTTTTTTTTTTTTAAAAAATATTTTTTGAAAAAAAAAATATTTTTTGGAAAAAAAATACATTTTTTTTGAAAAAATATACATTTTGTTTGCAAAAAAAAACATTATAATTTTTTTTGGGCAATTATGAAAAGTATATTTTTCTTTGGCTATCGATAAGAAGTAATGGTATTGGAAAGAGGAAAGACTTAGTGGTGTTTGTTGATGGTTTCCTTTCATTTGATAAAAATCATAGCGGAGGTAAAGCACTAGCTGGATGATTATTCCAAATTTCTCTATACTACGTATTCCGGTCAATCGGCCATTTAACAATGTATGGAGGAGACACCATTGACAACATTAAAATTAAAATATTACCACCCTCCGGCGATGCTGTAGGGAGACAATATAATTGGAGATCCACAACGTGCCACACAAGCAACGTAACCATTGATGTTTTACGGGAAAAGTTTCCGGATCGCGAAGAGGTGATCACAATTTGCCACCGAGATCTTGTGATTTAACACCTTGCGACTATTTCCTTTTGGGGCCACGTGAAAGATAAGTTCTAAGCCAACAGCCCAGCATCGATTCAAGACCTAAAATATAGAATTCGTGAGGCTATGGAGGACATAGGGCAGCCAAGATGCGATTTGTATATAAATCATACTAACAACGTTATTAGCACACATGAAATCCTCTAATTTGGTGTAAAGTGTTGATTGATTGAAAATTATAGTCAAACTAATAAATTTGTATCCGACAAAACTGGCAATTTTAATAAAACATTTTTTTTAAAAATTATTTTTTACCCATAAACCTGGGTAAAATTATAAAAAAAAAATTGATTTTTGGAAACTGTATGCCAGCCAAATGTTTTTTTTTTTTTTTTTTTTTGTTGCCCAGTGAACATTTGATTCGTTTGTTGGTTCATATCACACCCAAGATGTATGGCTTATAATAAATAAACTTTAAACTGTTATTCCCCTTAGTCCAGTTTTTTTTTTGATTACACTTAGCTGTGCGCTATTTTCTAGTCCGGAAAAACGGTCCATCTAAATGATAACGAATGTAAAACAGTTAACAAAGACAAATGGGATTTTAAAATATTACCCAAATTAGTGTGATGTATGTGTGCATGTATGCAATGCTGCAGTCGGTACATATAAATGTAACTCGTTAAGATAAAATTGATTTCAGACACAACGGAAAAAACACCGAAATGACCAATTTCATTTAATTTTAGTGGTGTCAACTTTTATTAAAAGCCCCGTTGGCCAGGCACTATCGCCTGGTTGCTCTCATAAATTAATTACCTAAACATTTTGTAAAATATTTTGAATTTTATTGTCATTTCGGTTCAGTTATTATTGTTTCGTTATGTTTTATGAGATGTCATCCCGGTGCTGTGTGCTTCAGGTGGTCTGACGCTCCACGCCATGTGTGGTGTTATCATAAAGCCTCCGACGGTTTTGTCCTCCGTCTTGGCCGGGCGGCTAATAAAATGTTAAACTAATTTTTCTCTAAGGTCTTATCTCATTGCGGTGTCTGTCTGTGGTTTATGGCCTTGCGTTGAGCCTCTCCCGGGGCCCCCTTAAACAGCGATCAAGAAAAGTCACTTGTAGTTTATGCTAATTAAACTTTCTCATTTAAGTTATTTTCTGGGGCATTAATATGCGACGCATGCAGGGCGTTGCGGTCTGTGGCGTTTTATCATACAGCAATAAATATTTAAATTACTTAATTATATTTCTACACTGGCCGATATTCTCCGTATATTATAATGAACGTGTGTGCTTGTGTAAGTAAAACCTTTTATGGTTTGCCTCAAAATTAACCAAAGACAACAAAATTCCTAAATATCTGTATAGAGCCGGCCGATAATAACGAGGCATAAATGTTTGATTGGCCGTGTGTGTCTGGCCGTATCACAGTTAGTGAGCCATTAAATGAAAACCAATGAATATTTTAAACGAAACTTATTGGGAACTTGGGAAAATGTCAAACCATCGACAGTTGGACGAGGATATAAATCGATAATAATAAAAATAAATGTGTGTCCTCTTAATATGGGGTGGGTTAAAGATTTACAATAAAATTTCCATTACAAAAAGTTTCATATTTGCTGTGATTGTGGTCTAACTTGAGCAGTGAAAAAGCAATGATTTCTTAACCCATTCATGACTAAGATATTTTTTTTAAATAATGTTTTATATTTTTATAAAAAAGGGGGTCCTGAGTTCGAATTCCATGACATTTGGTACCTTTAGGAAATCCTTCTTCTCTGTGCCATCTGTCATCGTTGGCTACGAATGGGTTATGGTGTTTAATAGTTCCAGGAGTGCAGTTTAAGGGCCACTCGTTTTTTTTTTTTTAATTTTCACCAACACTCTGGGGTGTTGGTATAAATGCCATGCACTGTCGTAGCTATCGGAAATAAGAAGGGCAGAGAGAGAGTAGTGAAAGTTCAAGTTTGTCATGAATTGGAGAATGTCAGAGCTGGCTGGAAAAACACTTACAGGAAGAGTATTCCAAAAACGAACGGCGGAAAAACCCGTCCACGAATAGCCGTGTACTCGGTTAAATTTTATAACATTGGCTCTCGGAATATCATTATTTCCTTATTATTTCCTTTATTTCCTATCCGATTTCCATTCAGGTAAATAACTGGTATTCCAATCTCTCCTGAAGACTGTCGATGTGATCTTTTCTTCATTCTCTTTAATCGTTCCCGCTACCCCCTCAACACTCTGTACAAATACTTTCCTTTTCAATCACAAAGCAATCGATTTGATTTGACGCTTTCCATTCAGATGATATTCATGTTGCCTTATGATTCCATAACTGTCATGAAGGACGGACGGAAGATATTACCCCCGGACTGGTGTGACAGCCTCTGTTCAAGCCTCTCGATTGGATCATTTCTTCTTTCGCTTCGGTCGGCTCATGAGCACAAATCTACGGCAACATCCGCCAGTTGGAAATGGCCTTAGGTTAATACATTACTTTGAGAACGGATATAGCGATTGTCAACATTAGGGGGAGTTCTTTATATTTCCTGCAAGTAATCAGAAATTTCCTATTGGCGGATTGGACAGCTTGTTCGGTTAAGGCAACAGTTTGGAGTAAAAATGCCCATAAAATCTTTAAAAAAAAACACACAATTTGACAAAAGATCCTACAGGATACCCAACTACTTACTTACTTATTTCCCTTAACATTCCATGAATTATCGGACGGGAAACTTCTCTCGCGTCAGTGGGCTGTGCACGATACAATTTCTATACCCACTGACTGGGGTCTACGCTTAAGAGACGGCTCCACACGGCTAAGACTTGTTCAAGAGAAGTTCCACAAGGCTTAGAGATTGTGCTCTTAATCGTACAGCAAACGTTGGTCTGACCCGGTTTCGAACCACACCAGGGCCGTCCACCACAATCAATTGCTGTATTTGCAAAAATCTCTACCATGTTTCCAACACCATCAAATCCTCAATCTAATTAAAAATATTTTGGTCTTTTTATTTGGCAATCCGCATAAAATCATAACAAATAAAAAAAAAAGAAATCGTGATTGCTTAAACATTCATAATTCAACAATCACCACCACCGCCACCACAAAAGCAAAGCTAACAAAAAAAAAAAAAACAACCGATATGGACTAGAGTCCATATCACCACCAGCAGCCAGCAGACCGGCAAAAATCCACCAAGAAACTCACGTAATCCCAGAATAAATGAAAAGGTTTTAACAGGAATCCCTTTAATCAGCCCAACAAAGTCTGGCCAATGCGAGGTGAGACATCGAGGGGCGAGGAAAAAAGGTGAAAATGGAACATATTTCTTCACACATTTTAACACATTTTGCACACACGTATTGTTTAATTAAAAATCATACCAGAGCACGTTTTATACAGAAGTCAACTCTTTGCGCAGCAGATCACAAAAAAAAAGTGCAAGAAAACCGACCAAAAAATTATGAAGGAAATTGAAAAAAAAAAAAAAAGGAACAACGACTCATCACACATTTAACCACACTTTGTTGTGAGATGACAATGAATGAAAGGGGATTCATACAGAAATGTTTGGCTCAAGAACTTTATTCTAAGGAGGCATCTACTTGTTGCCATTTTTGTTTGGTTGTTTTTTCCTTAGCAAATCATACCGCTGCACAGTGGCTCTATAATGGGCGAATATTGTCATAATGAATTCAGATTTAGAAACGTGGCCATATTGAGCACAACAACTCCCATCTGAATTATTCTAGGCGCCCCGGCAAGCGTGTTGGTAGCGTGGGCGTTGTGGTTTCGATTCCCCCCCTTGAGGCTTTGGTCTACAAAAATCTAGCCATATGGTCTGTGTCACCCGGTTTAGCCTTTAACCCAAAATTAGAATATACATTTACTTTGTAGACAAAAAAATTATATTATCCTAAATTATTTAAAGTAACATTAAGAGAAATATTCTAGATGGGTTTATTACACCTCCTCCGCGTTCAGTTTTTCCAATAAAATTTATCGAAGATTTTAAAGGTATTGACCCACTGTCGACTGTTGCTGCTGCTGTTGTTGTTCTTCTTGTTGGTAGGACATAAAACCTTCAACAGCACTAACGATCGTCATCATCATCATCTTCATCATGAACACCGCGCACATGCTCATCACCGTGATGATCCTCTGTATGTACGTCCGTACACAGCCGTAGAAAGACGACGACGACGACGGTGAAAATGTTAGTAAACGGCGCACTCGTGGCATGTGTGAAGGATCTTGTTAAGTTTTCCTTTCGATTTGATGTGGTGCTCGTTTGTGGTGTTCCTTGTATCTATCTATCTGCCGTTGCCACTGCCATGGCAGCTACTTGTTGCAGTGTTGCGGCCGCTCAGAACGTGCCTCTTTTCCAATTCAGTTAAAGTTAATGTCATGGTTGTTAAAAATAAAAAAAAAAAGTACAAAAAAATAAACTGTGTTTATAAGCGTCTGCTGTCTGCTGGCTACCGTCACTTGCAGCCTCCTGTCGTTGCCACTGCAAACCAACAACAACTCGGTAGCAACCACACATCAACAAAACGTCACTTGAACTGCTCTTTTTCTTCTTTTTTTCTTTCTGGCCTGTGTGCTGCTCTTTGCTTCGTACACATACAGCAAAACGTTGCCATAATTATAGACACGTTTCCTTTTATTTATTTAGGAACGAATAGGAAGAAAGCAAAAATAAACGAAAAAGTAATAAAATTGTACATCTTTGAATTGAAATTTAAAGAAAAACCCAACATAATAAGTAGAAACTATTTCAGAGTTGTTTGCAGGGAAAAACATAAACAAAAGACTTAAGACACAAACACTTTCAAAAGGTTTCTATGATAAATTCTTGCTCGATTCGTTGATGTTTCGATAATCTTAAGGGGAATTGGACTAATGGGGGTGTGCCGAAGTGGTTGCAACGTCAGCAACCCTAATTTATTCTGAGATAGCTCTATGCTAGAATTGGGATCTCAGCCGAATAAACCACCATTCCATATGAAGTAAGGGCCTTGGAGGAGGGAAAGAGAGAGAAATTTAAGAATGCCACAGTTGACAGATATGACACTAGCTGGAAGAGAATTCCACATGGAAACAGTTCGGCACAAGAACGAATTTTCTCTATAGTGCGTCATCCGGTCAAGATATGGCCGCTAGGGCCTATCGAACACGGCCTCCTGCCAGAAAAGTAAGAGAGTTTATTTTCCTGGGCATATCGTATATATTAAGAATCAAGAAAAATATTTTTTTTTACACAATGTCATTGTAATATTGAGAACAAGTACAGTTTAGCTACATAGCCAAGATTTTGTTCAATATTACAATATTTTGTCGGAAGTCCATACTTCACGAGCAACGACCTTACAAAGCTTGGACGTGAAAATACCTTTCTATCGATCCACACATTTTAGGCATCCTTTAACCCGTTGGAAATCAATATTTTGTTAAAACATTCAAAATTTTCTAAAAAAAAAAAGAAATTTTTATTCAAAAATTCAACATTTTTTTTAATTTTTTTAAGTTATTTTCAAAAAATTCAAATTCAACATTTTTATTTAAAAAGTTCAACATTTTTATTTGTTTAAAAAATTCAACATTTTTATATCAAAAATTCATCATTTTTATTTAAAAAGTTCAACATTTTTATTTAAAAAATTCAACATTATTATTTAAAAAGTTCAACATTTTTAATAAAAAAATTCTAAATTTTTTTTAAAAAAAAAATTGGAAGTTACGTTTTTAAAAAAAATTAAACTTTTTTTTTTCAAAAAATTTAAATTTTTTATAAAAATTAAAAATTTATTTCGGGTTCCGGACGACGAAAAACACCACAAATGGGTAAATACACCATTGGACAAAAACATTTCTTTTTTTCAAATTTTCTATTTTTAGAATTCATTTTTTTTAAGTAGCTCAAAAATTTTCAAATGAATGAATGAATTTTTTAATTTTTTTTTAAATTCAATTTTGTATTTAAAAAATTAAATTTTTTCTTAAAAAAATTAAATTTTTGTATCAAAAATTTCAACGTTTTTGAAAATATATATTTCGGGTTCCAGCGACGAAATACACCACAAAATATAACTACGGGCAAATATACCCTTGGACAAAAAAAAATTCCAAATTTTTTTAAAATATTCAATTCAAAAGTTCATTTTTTTAAATCAACATTTTGTTAAAAATATTTGAATTTTTTAAAACAAATTTAGAATTTCTTTTAAAAAAATCAAATTTTTTTTTTAAAAACGGGTAAATACACCCTGGGACAAAAAAAATCAATTTTTTTCAAATTTTCTTTTTTTAAATAGCTCAAAATTTTTCTTTTAAAAAATTAAATTTTTTTTAAAAAATTAAATTTTTTTTAAAAAATTAAATTTTTTTTAAAAAAACTTTTTTTTTTTTTTAAATTCAATTTTTTTTTAAAAAAAATCAATTTTTTTTTAAGAATTTCAAGGTTTTTGAAAATATGTATTAAAAAAAAGTTTTTAAAAAAAATTGTATTTTAAAAAAAAAATATTTTTTAAAAGAAAATTTTTAATTCTTTTTAAGAATTGTTTTAAAAAAAATACACCACAAAATATAACCTTGGGCAAATACACCCTTGGACAAAAAAAAATCAATTTTTTTTTAAAATATTCAATTCAAAAGTTCATTTTTTTAATCAATATTTAAGTCAATACTTTTTTAAAAAAATTTGAATTTTTTAAAAAAAAAAATTAACTTTTTAAAGAAAATTTTGATTTTTTACATTTTTTTTTTAAAAAATTCAAGAATTTCTTTTAAAAAAATTTAATTTTTTTTTTAAAAAATTCAAATTTTTTTTTTTAAAATCAATGTTTTTTTAAAAAAAAATATTCAACATTTTGTATAATATGTATTTCGGGTTCCGGTCGACGAAATACACCACAAAATATAACTATGGGCAAATACACCCTTGGACAAAAAAAAAAAAATAAAAATTTATCTTAAAATATTAAATTTTTTTTTTAAAGAATTACAAATTTTCTTTTAAAAAATACATTTTTCTTAAATATAAAAAAAAAGTTTTAAAAAAAAATCTATTTTAAAAAAAAATTTATTTTTTAAAAGAAAATGTTTAATTATTTTTAAAAATTGTTTTAAAAAAAAATATTTTTTTGAAGAAAAAATTATATTTAAAAAAAAAAATTTTAAAAAAAACGAATTTTTTTTGGCCCAAGGGTGTATTTGCCCATAGTTTTCCCGGGCGAATCAAAGGCACCTTTGAAACCCGCAAATTCACCAAAACCCATACTTCGACGTTGACTCATACATCGCTTAACATACAGCCAGGCAACTTGTATACGTCGATCTCCGTCCAATCAACCTTCCCTGAAGTCGCCTGTGCTGTAATCCTCTCCTCTCCTGAAATCTATGTACTATAATCTCCTTTCAGTACTTTTACAAGTACCGGAAGCAGGCTGATGGTCGGATGACTTCAGTAGGCAATGATCCGGACAGTCATCGACTCGCAAAGAAACTAACTCATCCTCGTGCGCCCATATTCCATACAACACCTCCATCTACTATGGAATGACCTTTCACAAGATGCATCTTGCTCGTAGACTCAGCGAACTCATCCAGGAGGTACATTCAAGAATGCCTCCGGGATGCAATGCTCATTAAAGGCCAAAACTACACAAAGGTTATGTGAGCTTAATTTTTGGATCAACTTTTAACCCACTCCATGCAAATCTAAACCGAAACAATGCTGTCTGAATTATGCATAACGAAATGGAAGAACAGATGGACTGACTTGAAAAGTCACTTATCATACATTTAGTTTTCCATTTAATGATAAATGATAAATGAAAAAATACTCCCATAACGAATTATCCTAAAGGGTAGTCATACCCTCGGATGTCCCGTTGTCACAAGTTCAGGGAGTTGCCAGGCGCTGACTCAATCCGAAACCGAATCTTCGAATTCTTGTAGATTCAAGGATTGCAATGGGGCCGGCATTCTGGAATTTTCAACAATCCGCATATGAGTTTATAATCAATTGTCCGGTTAGCAGAAATAAGCAGATTACATCTTCCGAATATGCGATTCTGGCACTTGCCCCTCCAGCTCACCATCCACTTCATGAAATGAAATGACTTTAATGATTACGATGACGATGGCGTACAATGTTAGACTTAAAGTCTTAAGCGCGAAAGGTGACTACAGTGATGAGGCACATTTCTTGTCGTTTTTCTTTTTTCTTCATTCATTTTTTTGTTCAATGTTGCAAATTATATTAATGTTTATTATATCCTTATTTTTGGGTTGCTGGAGTTTTTTTCTTCTCCTTTTTTTTTTGTTGTGTTAAGACCATTTTGAGAATGTGTTGAAATATGTGATTGTTAAGGCCAAACCGTCAACAACTGACTCAACTGCAGCTCCTGAAGTTGCTGCTCTTGTTGTGTACCTCAATCTTTTTGCTGTTTTTTTTCTTTCTTGCGAACAGCTTTACCATGGATGAGACAGAAGATGACTTCTGTTCTGTCCAACAATGGCAAAGATGATGATTATTTTGACTTGATAACGAGCTAAACAACAACATGGTCGGTTCACTGCTTACTCCGCTGTCTCTGCGGCATTGCAGTTGTGGCATTTGGCCGAAGTTTTGCTGTTTGTTGCTCGATGTTGCAACAACAAGGGTTAAACTTCCACAATCACAATTGTATACAATTTTATGTTTGTAGCTTTTCTTTTTTTTTTGGGCTGTTGTTGCTGTTCACACTCACAAGCAAAAGTGAGCATTTGGTGGTTGTTTTTTTCGTTTATGCCAAGTCATGGCTGGCATAGCCTCAGTGCTGATTTATAGCCATAAACAATTTAAAGCCTTTTGTTGTTGCAGCAAAAGGAACAAAACACACGGATACATGGGTTTTGTCATGCATAATTTTTGCAGGATGCCCGTGTGGAAGCTTCAATCGGCCGGTTTGCCGGTAAACAGATTTGCTACGATAGACTCACTTGCCGAGAAGTGGTAGCTGTAAATAGTAGCAATTTGAACATTATGATTTTCCAGCAGCTTGTTCAATTTGTTGCAATCTCTTTTTTTTTTGGTTACTGCTAAACAAATTGAGATTGTTCAACTGGCTAGCGAGAAGGTGGCAACATTAAGTGCAGGAGTCGTGAGTATTAAACAAGAGGTCTGTTTGATTGGACATTTCTATGGAATTCGTTTGCTTGGCACGCGAGTTGTTTTAAAATCGCTTATCAAACGAATAATCTGTTATCGGTGATATTTTCACAACACAAAAAACGTTATGCCTGCCAAATACAGTCTTGGTAAAATGAAGAATTCCCCAAAAGTAATCTCTGAAAGTAGTCGGATTTATTGAGGAGAATTCTTTTCAAATGATATGTTTGTGGAATTTCCAAAGTGTATTACTACACCGTGTTACAAAAAAAAAATTTTTTTCTGTCCTATGAACCAAATGCACATATTCGGAAAGAGGGCAAAAAATAAAAATACACGTGTATCGGCGATTTTCATAAACACGTCAGAATTTTTTTTTTTTAAGTTTCAAGTATAAAGCTCGTAGTGGCCTGTGTGAAAGCCTTTGGATCGATTTTTAACCCTTTTTCAGTGATCCAATCGAGCTGATTGCAGCTGCAGGCAGACTCGTGGAAATGTCTCAGATTTTCCCCAATTTTTATTATTTTTGAAAAAAAAATATTTTTTTAATTTTTCTTAGCATAACTTGAAGAGACTCCAAATTTTTAAACTACTTAAGCGTTATGAAAAAAAAATGTTTTTTGACTAAAAACCTTAAAAAAAAAAAAATTTAGGAAAATCTGAGAATTGATAAAAATCTATTTTTTAAAAAATTTGATTATTAGATTATTTGTTATCCCCTTTCCGAAAAAGTAAATTTGGTTCATAGGACAGAATGTGTGTAACACGGTGTTTTTTTCACAGGCTGTATTCGGTCATGAGCGGTCGAAGGGGTTATTAGAGGCATGCATATGATTTTTGGTTTAGTAAGAGATATTTTTGTTTTATTTAGTTCCAAAGTAAATTTATATTTGCGACAAAGGATAAACCGGCTGACACAGACCATATGGCTAGATTTTTGCAGCGACAGTCCAAAGCCTCTGTTGGAAATGGAAACCACAACTCTTACGCTGGTAGGCAAGCACGCTATCATCTCGCCCACCCGGGGCGCTTGAATAATGTACAAGAGGCACAAATATATATTTTTTTGAAATCTTTTATAAGTTTTTTTTTTTAATTTTGTTGAGATATTGATCATTGTTTTGAAAGTAGGTGTGGTCAGATCTTCTTTCCATAATAATCGTACACTTACTAATACGAACATTTGAAAGAAAAAACATTGCAAATCGGTTAAGCCGTTTTTATATAGGTATGACGAAGTCTTCCGGGCCCGCTAGTAACGTCTACAAACCCTAAAAGTATGCAGTACAGCAGTAACTAGCTTCGCCACTCAATGAAATGTACAGCTGATTGTGGCAGGATATGCTCGGAAGTTTATTTCACTCCACACTGCCAAAAAATGTATTCGTTTTAATTAAGAAATAATCATTATTGTATGTCCTGCATACATTCTACAAAATGTGAAAGACAGTCTACGAAATAGTCTGCCCTATGTCCACGATAGCCTCACGAATTCGATCATTCATGTCTTGAATAGACGCCGGACCATAAACCGCACCAAACAGTCCCATGTTGAGGATGGAGAGGCTTCTCAACAATAACTCTTGGTCCTCAGATGCGACAATTTTTCTTGTTGACGTAGCTACAGAGGTGGAAATGGGCCTCATCAGTCAAGATGATTTTTCAATGAAATATCGGATCATTGTCATGCCTTTCAAGGACCCAATCAGCAAAGACACGACGTTGTTGATGATCGGCCGGCCGGCTTGAGTTCTTGTGTTAACTGAAGTTTAAAAGCCTTAAGAACCAAGTCTTTATTCTGTGGAATGCCCCAATTTCAAAGAACGACGAGAAATGTACAAAACTTTGTTTTCTTCAACACTTTGGGCTACATCACCAATATTCTCAGTTGAGCTTGAGCCACGTGCACGGGTTTTATTCTTCACATCACTAACTTGTCCCAACAGCCTCAAAAATTCTTTCATTTTGCGAACTGTGACTGCAAGTTTTTCACAATTTTTTCGTAGTGAATTTTAATAATTTCAATGCGTTGTTGAAGCGTGTATCGTTCCAGTTTTAGTAATGGCGTAGTTTCCACTTGTCAAATGTCAAAGAATAATAGACCTCAAAGTTGAGATACTTTTTGTCAGTGTACCCTTTCTATTATGATGGCGGATTCCATATAATTTTTGTTTCCTGATTGTAATGCGGTTTCGCATTTCCAAACAAGGAAATGAAGGAACTGCAGAGAAAGCAACAAACAAATACATAATAATCACGTTTTTCTTTCGTACACCGTGTACCGTGTGTCGTCTCAGTGTGAATTTGTTTGATTGACTATTAATGATTTGATTTAATTACAAACATGGCTTTCGACGAGTCACTGAGACCCCCCACACCCCCTTAATGCCCCTGACCATTTGGCATAGTGATGTTTGCTGCAAACACCATGACAACTGCCCTAAACAACCGCATCCGATTGTTTGTCCATCCATATTTCAAAGGATTTTGTGTTTTTTTTTTCTGATTTGTTTGATGAATGGTTACGAACGTTTGCAATTTGTTTGTGGTTTAATTTGTTTGCTCCTTTGGCCATGTTTTTCGGTAAACGACTGCCGAGCCCTAAGTAATGCGATTAAACAGGTGTTGCGGCACAGGGAACCTTTTCACTTTATGTGGCAATTATGCTGACAATTTGATATATGCGTTGACCACTACAATGTTTCGAATAACACCAATTCTAATTAAGCAAAGCGACTAAGTAGCCAGTATAACCTAAGGTGAAGAATTACTATAAGTACGAAAGAAAAATTAAGAACACATTATGTTAGTTTGTTCGGGGCGGCACCGTGGCAGAAATGTCAGTATATTGTCACCTGAAATGCCGAAAGGTGAATCAATGCGTTCCATAGCTTTGCAGGAGAAACAAAAACCTAAACTAAAACTCAAATGGCAAATTGGGGGGTTATACGAATGATTTTTTCCAGTTTTCGTCACAATTTCGTTAATAAAGTCGGTACTTTTGAAAGTAGGCAGCTCAAACTATTTCAAGATAAGTATTTCGATGCCATACACCATTACCAAACATTAACTCAATTTCGAATTTTTTGCTTGTTACACCCTTTTGCTTTTCAGCTGACACATCGTACAGTGCAACTGTGAATAATAAAAAATGATCACATTTTTAGTTTAGTGGATAAATTCAAAGCTAACTCACAATATGCCCATTTTTATTATTGGCAGTTATCAGGAATACAGTTAGAATTCAGATAACTAAGAAAATCTGGTGTAAAGATAAAATAGGGCACTAAATAATTCTGTATAATCCGCTAAAGGGAAAGGGAAAAAACTGTGGTCTGAAACACCACTTTCCTTGACCATGTTTTTGTTTCCGGTTGTACCTTTCTTTGTCCTATTTATTACCTTATAAATGCAACCAAAATATTCTATAACACCGTGTTACACACATTCTGTCCTATGAACCAAATTTACTTTTCGGGAAGAGGAGAAAAAATAAAAATACACGTGTATCGGCGATTTTCATGTACACGTCAGAATTTTTTTAAATTTGAAGTATGAAGCTCGTAGTGGCCTGTGTGAAAGCCTTTGGACCGAATTTTAACCCTTTTTCAGTGATCCAATCGAGCTGATTTTTTGCAGGCAGACTCGTGGAAATGTCTGTATCACGTCAAATTTTTTAAAAAAAATAGATTTTTATCAATTCTCAGATTTTCCCCAATTTTTATTATTTTTGAAAAAAAAAATATTTTTTTCACTTTTCTTAGCATAACTTGAAGAGACTCCAAATTTTTAAACTACTTAAGCGTTACGAAAAAAAAATGTTTTTCGACTTAAAAAAAACGATAACCGTTTAAAAAAAAAAATTAGGAAAATCTGAGAATGGATAAAAATCTATTTTTTAAAAAATTTGTCGTGATACAGACAATTTTTAAAAACAATTTTTATCAATTCTCAGGAGTGGACCGATGAATGTCGTCACGCTCATCTGCCAGCACAGCCACCTCTGGTATTTAATTGGGGTATTCGACCCGTAGAAATGATTTTTCGCGATTGCTGTGTTGAGGACGACACGGAAATAATTCTCCGCTACCCGTACGTCGACTGGTCTAGAAAGAACATTGATTGGAGAATGTGAGTATACAAATGACATCATGCTCAGCTCACTGATATGAGAAATATTCCACGTTTGCTCCGTAGTGAAACGTTAACCTGAGGAATAATTCTGCCCTGCAAATGATTTTGCAATAGGCTCTCGGGAAACTAACTGCGTCTGCATTGGATCTGTTTTAGAGAAACTACAGCCAGTATTCGATGTTTGGACTTGGCCTTTATACGATTCGGAGAAGAAAAAAAGAATTGATTGAAGGCTGCAGTAGGGATAGTTTGATCTAAACAGAACAATATCTATGAAATATTTTTCAAAAAAAAAATTTTACATTAATTGAAAGTAAATTGAATTATGGATTTTATGAAAAAGTTCATATTATGAATATAAGCCATGGACAGAGACTACGAGGTCAATTATATAAAATTTCACAAAGTTGCTTTCAACGGAGAATAGAAAAATATGTTCATCATGAACTCTTTGTACTCCCCACCCCCCCTCCCCCAAAAAAAACATTGTCTGATACCAACGATAAAATATGTCTTAAACTCTGGGCTTATGGTCATATTTACATATTGGCTATGTGCTGGGCAGACCACCCTGATATTCAAAATTGATTAATTTCCATAGGAAAATAAAAACAATTGTGAAACTTGAAACATTTGAAACCACACAATGTAATTCGATTTCATTCACATCTTTCCACCTCAATGCTTTTGATTCCAGATCATTTGTTTTTGTTTTTAATTTTGATTTTACGAATGCCATCACCATAAATCTGTTCCATATCACTGACCGTTTGTGTATTTATTACAAATAAAACTCAATCATCATTCGGAAATCCCAATTACGGATAAGATTAATTGTGGGAGCGAATATTTCCCACTGTGCGCGTGGAAATCTTTTGTGAAAAGTGGTTGAAAACAATGGAATGGAAAACAATGATCATATTTGTATGTGGTCTCCCCCCCAATCCAATAAAGCAACTTTCTGTTGGACTTGATAGTCAATGGAGCGTAAGAAGAATTGTGCTGCACAGGTACACATCATCGATCTTTCGGAGCCAAAGACACACACACACACACAGGACGGACATTCCCTACGTCTATCGGTTGGTTTGCCTAAGAATGGAAAAAAAGGGCGTTGCAATATTTTTCATCAAATTGTTAGAAATTTGTTCAGTCAACCATGTGTTGAATTGTAACGTCATGTGATCGTGATCATGATGAGTCGTCGCGCCGGGACGATCTGCGTCATGGTGATGACGGTGGTCGTTGGTGATTAAATAAATGATTTGTTGATTTATTGATTGTTACGGGTCAAGTGTCTGTTCACCTGGGCATGATCATCTAATTAATTTTTGTCTTTCTGATTTGGCTTTTTTGTTTCCATGTTTCTTTATTTTTTTATATTATTAATTGTTTTAGTGGTGGCGAGGTAACGATCTGCGGTCAATTATTTGTGTGGTATTAATTGAATTAGGTTTGTGGTTTTTAGATCGCATCAAAATGTAATTAATTCGTTTAAAGCAACACTGAAACGCGTTTCTCATCTAAAGGGTGTTTTTTAAACTTCGAATTGAAATAAAACACAAGAAAATCGTTTTAATGTCCATCAATTTGGCTTTATTGGAAGGATAATTTTATGCCATTAATGTTTAAATATGATTTCGGGCATGTGGCCGCCGCGGCTGGCTCGAATAAAGCCAATTCTACAGGTCCAATTTTCAACCACTTGTTGGAACCACAACTCATCCACATTCATGCCATCCAATTCGGGAACAAAATAGTCGGTTATCATGGCTCTATACCGGTCTCCATTAACGGTAACTGACTCTCCAGCATTATTTCGGAAGAAGTGTGGCCCAATGACTCCACCAGCCCATAGAGCACACCAAACAGTCAGTTTTTGTGGATGTAATGGCATAAAATGGACGGAGCTTGCGGTGAACTTCGCAAACTGAATCATTACTTTCGAAATAAATTTGCACGATTTGCAAGCGTTGTTCTTTTGTCAACCTGTTCATGATGAAATGGCAAACCAAACTAAATATTAATCACTTGACAGCTGACAAAATGTCCGCCAGTTAAAAAATTGATGCCAACTTAAAGTTTTATACCCCAATAAAAAAACACCCTTTACATAAATTGTATGCAGGTAAAACCATTTAGTTTCCGATGATCTCGGCGAATTCAATTAATAAAATATAATAATAAAATTAATAAAATATATATAATAAAATAATACAATATTGTATTAAACGTTTTTACAAAAGGAAAATTGTATGTAGTTAAAGCTTTACTAAATATAGAATTTCGGAAAGATTCGTTGAGCGAATTTATATAATAACACGATTTCTAAAGTGGGTGCAATGGTACATTTGTATGGGAGGTACCAGAAGGAGAGTTGCCAGACTTCCAAGTTTTTGTCCAAAACTTTTTCTAACTATACGTTTACTAAATACAAAATTTGGCCAAGATCGAACTAGGCGTACTGATATTATTACACGATTTCTAAAGTGGGAGAAATAGACGATTTGTATGGGAGGTACCCGAAGGGGTGTGGCCATATAGCCCATATGCAATTCCATAAGCAGTTTTGGAAAAATATTAACCAATGCCAAATTTCAAAGCGATTGTTTAACTCTTTCGAAAGTTATCGCAGGACAGCGGACGTACAGGCGGACATACCGACATGGCTCAAACGATTCAGAATGTCATGAATCGAATTTGGTTCAAAGACACCTGCGGTTTAATGTGAATATTTCTATGTGCTACACTTTTGAGCCGCATCAAATGATATATCGCTCCTTATATACGAAAGCACCACAAGTAAAAATAAGCAATTTAAACAGGAGCGTCATTTTTAAAAATAATTTTAATTATTTTATGATTTTTGTAAAAACAATGTGTTTTCGTTTCGGGTGTTTTGGATCATAAAATGACGGCTGCTTTTAGCGAAACATTAAAGTTTCATCGTTTAAGAAGCATTTTATGCAAAAAAAAATATATTTGATATTTTTGGAAATGTGTGACTTTGGTATTTAAGGAGCGATATATCCTCCTACCCGTAGGGTGAGTGTATAAGAAATTATAAATATTTTTTTTGTCTTTTGTTTTTTGACAATAATTTCGAAAGAAAACCTCCGATCAAACTGAACAATACACCAATTAAGCTAAAACTTTTGTGAACATGATGTTTTTTTTATAAAAATTATGGTTAAAGAGCAGTGAGCAAAAAAAAAAGATTAGTTTTTACTTATTTCAAAAAAAAAATATATAGTTTTTATGGGTATTCATTATGTAAACCATAATTTTTTTTAAAAAATACACAGACAATTATTTTGAGCTGACTACCAACCTATTGAAGAAAACTAACCCAATTTGAAGGATATGTATGGGTAAAAGTAGAAGTTCTAGCCGTTTGGGTAAAAGTACCACAATTTGAAAAAAAACGTCGGTTTTCATATTTCAATTGAAGAAAAATACCCTTTTAATGGCCAGAGAATTTTTTATATTATCTTGGTGTAATCAATTTGTTTCATAGTGTAATCAAATCTAAAAATATTTTTTAAATTGTGTAAGTATTTGAACTGTCGAAATTTTATAAAACTCCGTTTAGAATAATTGGCCCCACCAATGGCTATGAGTAATTACAGGAAATTTTCATTTGTCCTTTTTTTTTGTTTTCACCGATCAACCGACCGCCTGACTGGCCAGTAGTTATGACATTGTCCATATTCTTATTATTATTCACTAGTAAGTTGTAATGCGCCTATGGCGCCCGTTAATTTGCTTGAGAAAGTATTTGTTACTTAATTTTAAAAATTTTGTAAAAAATATTTTGAGAAAACTTTTTGTAAAAAAAAATTTCGAAAAAAAATAAAATTGGGAAAAAAAAAATTCGTGGAAAAAAAATTTTTGCTAAAAAAAAATTTTTGTTGGAAAAAAAAAATTTGTTGAAAAAAAAATTTTTGTGGAAAAAAAAAATTTTTGTTGAAAAAAAAAATTTTGTTGAAAAAAAAAATTTTTGTTGAAAAAAAAAGTTTGCTGAAAAAAAAAATTTTTGTTGAAAAAAAAAATTTTGTGGGAAAAAAAAATTTTGTTGAAAAAAAAAATTTTGGTAAAAAAAAAAAATTTGTAAAAAAAAAAATTTTGGTAAAAAAAAATTTGGGGAAAACACAATTTCTGTACAAAAAAAAATATTATTTTTTTTATTATTATTATTTATAGAATTATAGAATAGAATGCCTATTTAAATTCCTACGTACTGCGTGACAGAGTCAGTGAATCAGGGAATCAGTGTATCAGTGAATCAGTGAATCAGTGTCGAGGGTAAATATATATTAAGATTAACCGATTTTATTACACAGTGTTTCACCTAAACCAAAGATAATGATCGCACTTTATTGACACATTTCGTTGCATTTTTACGATTTCTGTGGCATTTACATAATCGTGTGATTTTTTACCGTCCATCCCGATTCTCTTTCCTTAACGCGTCTCTCACTGTTCAACCAAAAAAAAAAAAAAAAATTTATGATTATGTGAAAATATCACACTGATCGCCCCACCGAAAATGGAAAGCCCAAACGAAAAATCCAACTAACTTGAAGTATTTTACGATGGAAAATTAAGTAATTTATGGCCTGAATAACCAATAAATACTTGCAAAGAAAGCAAAAAAAAAAAAAAAAAAAAAGAGTGAATTCGAAAAGCAATGAAGGCCATTAGTGACGGCGGTCTGGTGACACATAAAACAGGGTGCTCAGTAAAATTCTCAAAGAAGTAGAAAACAAACCTAGAGAACATGTAAGAAATCATCGTAAAACTTACAACGCCAGCAACACGAGACAATGGGGAAAAATTAATAAAGTTGTAAAAATCAAAGAAGAACTCACAGTGAAACCTCTTCGAATAAATATAACCAATAAAATAATTTAAACGAAACCTCTTGGAGGCGGCGAAGGGCCGGGAGATGCAAACATCGTGCAACAAGTGGCCGCCAGGCATTTAATTACGGTCTGCCGTTTGGGATGTCGTGTCAAAAGCCTAAAGTGACATTTAAACAAACCACCCATAAAAGTCATTAGGGGAGAGGGAGGCCCGAGTGCTGGTATTTTGGTTTAAGCCATGTTTAACATATTACAACATGAAAATATTTGGCTATTAAGCTAAACTGCCGTTTTCAGCGGAGCGGAGAGACAACTGATACACGCACACGTATGTACATCTGCTCCACATTTTGGTGGGTAATTAAGTCATTTCTTTGGGTCACTAACAATCTCGACAACAAGCACCTGAAATTCCCACTAACTTACGCTAACGACCAGACTTCAACATACGATCATAACGAGACAGAAACATCGGCAAGCGCGTCAACATCATTATTCAGTTTTGAGTTTTTCGTTGTTGTTTGTTTGTGGCAGGGAAGCCAATACACCGTTCCCGCCCCTCATTAGCAAAGTTGTTGAGATGTCCGAACATGTCACGTTAATTGGCCTACATCACTTCAAATGTTCGGTGGCACTGTTGACATTGTTGCTCTGCCCGGCCCAGCCCAGCCCAGCCCTGAAATAGAGAACGAACCCATGTTTGATCACTTGGAACTGACTTCAATTTTCCAGTTCCAGTTAGTTGTGTGACATTTATTTTCCAGACATTTTCTACCTGTTACATATTTTCTGATTACACGAACACATCACACTGTCTGTTTTATGGTCAATTAAGATATGTCATTGTGTGTGTGTGTGTATTTGTTGTTTCTGACAATTTAATGACATTATCACAAAGTGAAATCAATGCGAAAGCCCATAAAGTTTGTAATCGTGAAATATCGTTGTCACTTTGGAGAAGGCAACGGCATTTTGTGGGAAAATTACAAAATTTGCATACGATTCGAATTGGAAAACCAAAAATTTAGATGGCCTCGCTTAGTCCAGTGCAGGTGTGATGGTCGTAACAGAGACAACAAAAAAAGCTTTACCAGAGTGTAACTGCCCGAGTAGGAAATTAAAAGCGACAGCTAAATTGCAACGATTACGTTGGTTTTTATAAAACTCTGAATTGCCCTCAAAATTCATGTCCATATAAATCCAACTCTTAAATGACCTGACTGTCTGATTGTCGCTGTCCAGACCAAACGCCTGAAGAATCATGAAATTTGGGGAGTATGTAGCCCTTGCCTGACTAGACATGAGCTAAGAACAATTTAGAAGCGGATAAAACGGGAAAAACCGCAACAGGTGGAAACCAAATCGAACAAGTCGTTTTCCAGACGTTCGATAAATTGTCGGCTTCGTACTCAAATCTTGCAGAAATGTAGACGTTATACAATTAAATAAAACGGGGACTGAGTGTCAAATCTAGTCGATAGCCGAATGAATATGATACAAATTGAACTCAAATTCATTTAACGACTCAAGTGAATTAATCGCAAGTCTCGAATTTAGTCGATAGCTAACTAAGACAAATTTAATTTAGATTAAATTTATTTGTGGATTCACGGGTATGAAGCGCTTATCTGAAATTTAGTCGATAGCTAAATAAGACAAATTTAATTTAGATTCAATTTATTTATGGATGATTCACGGGTATGAAGCTCTCATCTCAAATTTAGACGATAGCGAAATGAAAAAATTAATTTATCGACTGAGGAGAATGAATCTCAAGACTCCAATTTAGTCGATAGCTAAATGAGACAAATTTCATTTAAATTAAATTTATTTATGTATTCATGGGTATGAAGCGCTATTCTCAAATTTAGACGATAGCTAAATTAGAAATTGATTTATTAAATCAGGAAGATTTTTTTTTTTTTTTTTGTATTTATTTTTTGTATTATTTCCAAGTTGGCAAATATATTCATTTGGTACAAACAAAATGACAATAGAACATATTGAAAAAATAAATGTGTTACTTGTATTCTATAATATAAAACATATTATTTTAAGTAAGTTAATGATAAAGAAGGAATTTATTAAAGAAGTATTTATTAATACTCTAATTTAGTTGATAGCTAAATAAGACAAATTTAATTTAGATTAAGTTTATTTATGGATGATTCACGGGTATGAAGCGCTAATCTCAAATTTAGTCGAGAGCTGAATCAGAAAATCGCAAGTCTCGAATTTAGTCGATAGCTAAATGAGACTAATTTAAGTTGGTTCGAAGGACCATGAACAAGATCCTACCCGGTAGATGGAATTTTTGGAAGACTGTATGTTTGTATGCAACAGACCATCGAATTGATTTCAAAGCGTCCAAATATTGTATATAAACAGGGTTGCCGTGTGTTTTAATATATGAGATTTCATCAGTAATAAACAACGATTTGTATTGGTGCACAAATCACTTCGATATTCTTAATAGAAGAAGAACAGCAATTCAAATTAAGAGGGAAGAGGGGAAAAAATAAAAATACACGTGTATCGGCGATTTTCATGTACACGTCACAATTTTTTTTTTTTAGTATGAAGCTCGTAGTGGCCTGTGTGAAAGCCTTTGGACCGATTTTTAACCCTTTTTCAGTGATCAAACGTCAATTTTTTTAAAAAATAGATTTTAATCAATTCTCAGATTTTCCTAATTTTTATTTTTTTTTAAATGGTTATCGTTTTTTATTAAGGTTTCAGTTCAATAAACATTTTTTTTTCGTAACGCTTAAGTAGTTTAAAAATTTGGAGTCTCTTCAAGTTATGCTAAGAAAAGTGAAAAAAATATTTTTTTTTCAAAAATAATAAAAATTGGGGAAAATCTGAGAATTGATAAAAATCTTTTTTTTAAAAAAATTGACGTGATACAGACATTTCCACGAGTCTGCCTGCAAAAAATCAGCTCGATTGGATCACTGAAAAAGGGTTAAAAATCGGTCCAAAGGCTTTCACACAGGCCACTACGAGCTTCATACTTCAAACTTAAAAAAAAAAAATTCTGACTTGTACATGAAAATCGCCGATACACGTGTATTTTTATTTTTTATTCCCTTTCCGAAAAAGTAAATTTGGTTAATAGAATGTGTGTAACACGGTGTAATATTCATTTTCAATAAGCTATTTTTTCAATTAAAAGGCTTGAGATTATACGAATTCGACTGTACATGCTTTGAAAAGTCCATAGCAATTCAAATGGACGACAATAAAATTATGTCGATGCTATCTATGTGGATGGTCTTTGGCCAGACTGGCTATGAATATTTTTGATCTGCCTTTTGTTCGGTCAAGTTTTTTTTTTGCAGCTTATATTTTATTTATTGAATCTTCCTTTAAGAAAATAACAATAAGTAGTCGAATCTGAAACGAGGTTCGGTCAAGGTGTCACCGTTTTACCTCAACTGTTTTCCCTCCGCCGGAAAGTGTCGTATGTTCTTACTCGTTAAATCGTTTGCAGATTTCACAAAAATTTCACAAAATCCCTTGCTGGGCATCGGAAAATAACCGTACGGGTGCTTTATATCAGTGGAAGGTTAAATTTTATCCAAATTATAGATTATGTTTTGTGAAGTATATGTTCCACATTATTCTATATTTTACAAAATTATATTTCCCTTATGCTTCCCGGGTGATGCTAAAAATGGATGCATACATTTGGAATTCACACTATAAAAAGCAAATCAGACGGGGCATTCCACATTCGGCAAAACTTTAATAGACTACAATTAGACTATGTCAATATTTGGTTAACAATTACAATTTATTTATTTTCGTCAACACTGTCTGCACACACACGCACGCACACATTCCAAATGTACTGCTGCACACTGGCACAGGGCAGACGACTGCAGTTTAGTGCCATCGGTTTCTTGCCATGCAACATGTGCAGACACTTTGCACATTTTTGCCAAAAAAGAAAAAAAAAAAAAAAAACATATTTACCCTCAAAATATGTGCGAACATTTGCATGGTCGTGCGTTGTTTATGCAACAAATGAGCCATTTGATTGTTTTCGTATGTTCAAATCTTTGGCAACTTTGAAAGCGGTTCCCACTTTTCGAACTGGCCAAATTGACGCTTTCGATGCGAGCCAAAGGAAAATGTCCAAATGGCCTGCCGGCATTTCCATGCGTATGAATGGTGGCTCTGTGATGTAATGGAGATGTGTTTATTTGAGACTTAATGACTTTTTAGTATTCTGGGCCAAATTACATTAGCCATTGCAGTGAACATGACACATGTAAATTGGCCACAAGATTTCATTTGTTGTTGTCACATTAAATATGACAGCAGAGTTTCTCTCAATGGATGCACCGGAGATGCGTCCAACACAGATTTGCCTGTGCACAGTGGTTCAAATGGGGAGGTGGATTCAGCACTAAAAGTGTCATTTTGAAAGTAAATTGTTCCCTCTTTTTAATGAAATTCGCTTTTGACCCAGTTGGCGGCATCGTCATTTTAAAGTACGGAAAACGGTGAAAAATTCATGCAAAAATCTGTAATGAAATTTGATCAGCGATACATTACATACACAAAAAAATGCAGGTGTTAGAGGTTATTTACAAAATATATAAAAATTAAAAATGTATTTTGTACACAGATGTAGCAAATTCAATTGTATCGTAAGCACTACACTCCTTTTTGTTGGACCACAAAAAAGTCCCAGTCTTGAAAAGTATTAATTTTGGCAGAATTTGGGTTCATTTGACACAATCGACACGAAGGATCAGGAACCGTTTTGCCCTTTTGGTCAGAAATATTTGTATTCGGTCGCATGGTTGGGCCAATCCCATTTCGGTCGGTTTTAGCCTATATGCCCAACTCTACGGCATTTGGGCTGATACAATTAACATTCTTCTAACGCCCGTGCCGTAAAGGAATCAATTTAAATGTATGAACCACTTCGTCATTCTGGGTGACGCATATGATATTCGGAAAACGATTTCAGACATATGTCCTTCTGTCCGGTGCCATATTTAGACGAATTTGGATTTTTTCTTAATTCTGTGGTTTTCACGAATAACAACGTAAGTTATAACAGAAAACTTCTCAGGCAAGCGGAAAGAAATAATTTTTAAAATTACGGCTTTTGTAAAAATATCAACTTAAGTTGTTATTAATAAAGAAAACTGAGTAGCGAATGATTTGTAATGGAAAGGCCTTTGAAAATGTCGCACTTTGACATCAATAAATGAAAATCCCCTAAAATGTACTTAAGCGGTTATTCGTGAAAAACACAGAATTATACACACTACTGTTCCAAAGCAGCAAATCTGTATTTAGTCGAGAAGGACTCCGAATATAACCAAGTACTTAACTGATAATCTCTCTAACACACATGAGAATTAGTTTTTTGTCTTGTAGATAGTGCCCATTCACACTAGACAATTTCAAATGCCGCAATTCTCAGTTTGTTGGTGAGAGAGAGAGAAGGGGAATGGAAAGGTAAACATCTTGCTTGTACTGGCAATACTTTTTGTGTGTGTGTGTTTTTTTCTGTTGTGTGAAGTTGGCTGCAGCTTATTGTGACATTTTAATAGACATTTGCACTAAAGGAAACAAAAATTGCCGAAACCTAATTGTCATATGTAAACACAAGAGGCAAGTTCCAATGGTTATGATTCCCTTTTGAATTTGCCACAATTAAAATTGCCTAGCATGAATCGGGACATATTATTTACAGACTGTTACAGAAAATATTTACTGATTTTCCTTCCCCTTCCGAACCACAGTGCACCCACTGGTGACAAAAAGAAAAAAAAAATTCAAGATTTGTAATGAATCTCAAACCAAACCGAATCTGACAATTCTCATTTATTTATATAAATTTTTTTAAAATCGAAAATGTCAACAAAATCCACTCGTGTCTCGGTATAAATGAATGGCTAAGGATTTCGAGATGCGATACGTGAAATGTGCCCTATCTGTGTGCCAGGCGAGGGGCACCTGTTGGCCATTAATAATGCCTTTGTTTGTGGCATGGAGGAAAAACAACTCTTTTTCTCTGAGTGTAGAATGATATGCGGCATGACAGCAAACCTTACATACTTATGGACACATAAAGTGATTGTCTATCCGGCAGTCAGTCTGTCCGTCCGTCCTTGCCCATCCATCTGTCATTATGTTGTGTTCTCTATGTTACTATGTCACAACATTCTTGTTTTCTTTTGTTTGCCTGTTCTTCTACCGCTGATGATTTTGTAAATGTTTGACGTCGCGTCGCGTCGTTCGTTGGTTGGTGTGTCTCAAAATTGTACATATGTATCATAGAATTGATGTGAGAACATGATTTAATTTTATGACGCCTCAAACTGACGCTTCGCACCAACAAAAACTCACACACCCGGACAGAAAATATTGCCATCACGATTTTTGGCCACTAAAAACAAACCATTCGATCTATTAGAGGCCGACTATCACGAGTGATGGCATTCAGCTGCAGCGACTGTTTTCGATGCTACTGCAGGGATTTTTTAAGAAATTGTCAGATGACTGTGGTCGTTCGGAACGAATAACTGCTACCACTTGAGAAAGTCTTTTCGGAATCTATTGAAATTGGTCAAAGTCGAACCATATTCCGCAATAGTCTCCATAGAAATGGCCCTTTCGTCTTTAGATATTGACGTTGTTGGTGAGTTATTGTGTTAACCGAACTTTATAAGCCTGAAGAGCCAAGTCTTTATGCAAAATACGTTGTAATGACGTTTGTGGACTGTCCAATTCCAAAGAACGACGAGGAACGAACAAATCTGGGTTTTCTTAAACACGTTGGGCTACAGCAGAAATATTCTCAAGAACGTCTCGAATTTTACCACCACTTTCTGTATTGCGGTCTGACAAGGTGCTTTACGAAGACCAAAAATGAGGAGATATGTAAAGTCTCCCGTCTGCCTTAAGAGACTACGTTATACGTGTCATTGGTGAGATACGCCCCGAAATGTTGAACAAAGTCTAACCAAACTGGATATTTCGAATGGTCCATTTGACGCGTAGTCATGAGCAATGTTTGCTTGAAATATGTAATTAAAAAATTAAATCGTAGGCATTGATTAGTCCATAAATATTTTATTCTGTTGTAATTTTTTTTGGAATTTTCTTTAATCTTCAAAAACCAAACGCTGAATAAATTACGATCGTGTAAAGGGTAGTGTGTGCGACTATCACACAGAAGAACCAGAGTTCAAAACCGGGTAAGATCCTCAAACATTTTTCGGCGGCTGTTTCCACCTCGTAAATGTTGGCGACTTTACGAGTAAGAGAGCAATCTCTAAGCCATGTAAAACTGAAAAACAAATTTACATGAAAAATAGTTGAGTTAACATTATATAAGGTTGATTTTTTCGAGAGAGAGGCTGAAAAATGTGCGAAATAAACAACAATTCAAAGATCATTCGACTCTGTTGTGTCGAAGTTCTTGAACTGCTTTGTGTTAGACGAAGTTCAGTATTATGTTACACGAAGTTGCAACAAATGCGATTATCTCCCCCCACTCTTCCTTTTCTCTCAAAATATAAGCACTTAATCTCGCTCTTTCCAAAAAAACCACCACCAAATGCTATCTTCACTGCTTGCTGAGCTGTTGCTTTGTAATGCACGTGTTGGCTTTGCTGCTTGATTTTTTGGGGATATGCGCTACTAAACAGTAGTTCTCGTTCACTCGCATAGAGTTAGGACACTTATTATACCAAAAATTGCTGCAGAAATCATTGCAAATGGGTAACGATGAAGAAATGTAACAGCTTCCGAGACCTTGCCTGCAATCGAAGCAAACACAATTCGTGAAGCTTTTTTGGAAAATGTATATTTCTGCAAAGAAATAGAAATAAATCAACGATCTCGAACAACAGAAACAAACACTGTAGTATTTAATAATATTAACGATTTCGTTGTTAAATTGAGCATGCATTGTTTCAATAAATTAACAATGACATTTTTATATTAACAATTTTCATGGTTAAAAAATTCAACAATGCATTGTTAAAACAACAATAATTATTTGTATATCAACCAGTTTCATGGTTAAAAAATTCAACCAGGGAGTAGTTAAATTAACTATTATTATTGTTAAATACCAGTCAACAAGAAGATGTTCAAATTAACCATATATAACGTAGACTCCAAATCATGTTTATTTATGGTTAAGTTAATTTTATATAAGGTTAATTTTTCTCTCTGTGTATCAAGCTGGCAAAGTCAACCTAATTAAGTAAGTTACCTCCTGCATATAAAAAACTCAAAATTATTTTTATACTATATTTTGCCGCGACCAGTAACCATAAACCAACTAACTAATGAATGACAACTACTTGACAACTCATCTATTCGGAATCCATCCCATCACTTTGATCGGTTGAGGATGTTCAGTTGCTGCTCTCCACTCGTACTGAATTCAGAATTATTTTATTTCCAGATCTTCAATATATTCAAAATGGTAAAACCATATTTCGATCCTTTCAACGATCCACCACTACCTAGCAGTGTTACCAAACATATGGCCCACGAAGAGATCTGAGATTTCAATGGTAGGTTGGTTTTTTTGTATTTGTCGTTATTATTGTTCCGTTGAATATTTTCAACTTTTTATTTTGAACGTTTTTGTGAGGCTGAAGCTTTGAGCCCTGCAGCAAACTAAATTGAGGCAGAGTCAAAAACAATTTATATTTGTTGTTGTTGTTGTTGTCGTCGTTGTTGACTGCATAGAATGAGAGATGACGCTGATCCAAAATGCACTTTTAATGTGTACATTTAACAAAATTTATTTTCATCAACATCACATCACATCAACCCAAATGAAAACTCGCACACAAACTCTCGAAAATCTTTGCCCGCTAATGCGGCTGCCTGCAACAGCGGCATGTGTTTCATGCCCAGTGATGTGTGATGTGTGGCATTGTACTGTGTGCCGCAATCTCAGCTCGCCCCATTGTGTCTGAACATCACCCAGGCACTCCATGGAGTTATTCATATGTCCACAACAGTGTTCCGTTTGGTGGGCTTGGAAAGGGTGGGGGGGGAGGAATTGCTGATTAAATGTGAATGGGTATTGTTCATGTTGTTGTTGTTGCTATGATGCTAAGTGATTTGAACGTGCGCCGCCGCCTTTGTTTCTATTTTTGGTGTTGCTGCTTTCTTCGTGGTCTCCTCAACACTCACCATTTTTTTTCGATTTTAGTTAAGAGCCGCAATATCTCAACATTTTAGTACACTTTATAGTGATCGATCATAATTTTCGTATTTGTTGCTGCATTGAAGTGTTTTTATGATGATGTGATCTTTTGTTGCTGTTAATTTGGCGGGCTGGGATTGGAAATAGAAAAAACTAAAATAAAGGTCTAGCGAATAAAGTGACCACCTTTACAGGGGGAAGGGAGATCGGTAGAATCGAACTGTGTCACAAATATTCAGGGGTGCCCTCGATGAAGTTTTTCAGTATTTATAAATACAAAATAAAATACTTACTTAATTTAAATAGAATTTCATGATATGTTTTCCTTTTGCAACAGATATTTCCTGGGTCCCTGTTGTCGAGCATAGATACTGACTTGGTGGGTGGCTGTGGTCTATACCCAAATCGCGATCAGATCTTCGGCTCAGTGCAGAGAAGATTGCCAGATTGCTGTGATCCAACGGTAGAGGTGTTATCAAGGCCATCAGAACACTGGCCGAAAGGGAGTTTTTGTGTCCATCAAGCATTTTACGAATTCTCACCGGATAATAAAATTTTGTTATAAGAATAGAATTATTGCATTAATTTTAATGCACCAGACAGATTTGGTAGCCAAGTACGCAGGGGAAAATTGGCATCTCTAACATATTGGCCCAAATATATTGTGCAGGCAGCATATACAATGCGGGCTAGCAACAATGTTCCCAAACAAAAATATGTTTGTATGCAATCAAATATAAATTTCTTTGAAAAAAACGAAAAGTCTTCTCATCTCTCGCTCATTATTCTGATTGTCAATAACCGTATGCACCTTTTTTCCGATGTAAATGAAATGACCCACACTTTTTTCTCTTTCATACTCACAGACATGAGCTTAGCATCCACACAGGGATTGGAAAGTCCTACTACCAAGAATCGGGTCAAAGTGGCAAGACAAAGTGCAGATGACAGTTTTATTATGATCAGAAAATCCCTTGTAAACGTGAGGCGTTTTGTATTGATCGGCGTATCGTATTGAGCTGACTAAGAGGTGCTCTGTAACGTCATCGTTACAAATTAAATTCAATTTCAATTTATTAATCAATCAACGCCCTTTAAAGACCACACATTGACAAAACAAAGCCGTAATAGTGTCAAAAGTAAGTGGTAAGTACGGTTTTTCATAAATCAGTTTAAAAAAAACTTTACTTAAATAAGGATTTATGTTGCTCGGAATTCTTAATGATATCCACAGTTGATCCCACATGGGATTTTTTTTTAGGATAGACTTAAGCTCGTAATAGGATAGAAATATGTTTAAAATGTACTTATGTGTAGACCGCTTGGATTGATTTAAGCCCGAATAAATACTTGAAATTATCGGAAATTGGAATTAATTAAAGGAAAATTTATATTTAATTGATATTACAATATTCCTGTTCTAAGAATATGAAATGCATAAAAGGATGAGTTCGAAATCAATGTAAAGAGAGTAAATTTTTATGCGTTCTCAGTTTTCTCCCCCCAAAATATTTCTACCAACTTTTGTCTTTTCTTTTCCTAATAAATATTTAACTACACTTAAATACATCGTCTCGCCCATTTTCAATCATTTCTTCTCCAATCGTTAGTTTATTATCTGCTACAGTCTTTCGTAATTAAACGAGAACTACTGTTCGCATAGTCCGAAAACGATTAGCAGTAAAGAAAACAAATTTTTGTTTAAATAAATCTAGTACTTTGTTCTTATTATAAGAATTTTCGTACTTGTTTTTAAAACTATCCCATTTATACTTGTTTTAAGAATAACTAACAACGAATCGTACTTATTTGTTTTAAGTACGATATTAGTTCAAATTAAGGATATTCAGCCTGAATTGAGAATGTCATTTTTCTATCGGGTGCTCAAATACTTAATAATGATAGCGAATGATTTGTATTTGCAGCCAACTAAACTTTTGTTTCGAAGAAAGTAAGCTGTACTTGATACAACCTCCAAACACGTGATTTACTTGTGCGTAAACATTTCAGAAGAGACGGATTTTCAGCGTATTATAAATGATTTCGCACGAAATTCAATAGATTTCATATATAGAAATAGTTATAACGCTGTGTTCCAATCGGAAACATGATGTTGGCAACTCCACAACTACATCATCTAACGGGAAATCATGCGCATGCACTATGGTCGGAAACATCACTTTTATTGGCCAAAACTATTAAAACTTATAATAAGGGAATTTTTAACTGGAATTTGAATTTGCAGTATATTTTAAGTGTTTTTGTATAAAATAAATAATTGGTTTTTTTTAGAAATTACCAACATTTAGAATTAAAATTTAAAAAAAAATGTTACGTACAATTTTTTTTTCTTTCTGAGTTTTTATTTTTTTTAATTCTAAATGAGAAAATATACGATACTTACGAGTAAATATGTTGTTTCTGGCAATTGAAAATATGATTCACACATGTATTTCCGAAAATATTAACATTGAATTAAACTTTTTAATTTAAATACAATTCATTATCCAAAAATGTATTTTCCTCTTCAAGAGTCAAGAGCTCTATGAACCACAACTACCTGTTTTCGGAACATCAACACGAAGACTTAGTTCTTTCCAAAACTCATTCTGAATATACTCTTTTCTTATCTTAATTGCATCTTTATCTTCCTCCGATCTTATTTGCCATTTTTTTACTTCCATCTTGTATCCTAAATCGGGTCTGCACTTACTTTTTATTGCTAATATTTTATCATAGGGTGGATAAATTTTATCGATTTATCGACTGACTTAATTAATTGAGTTTCATGAGAGACCCTGGTAGGAGGGCAATATTTTCACCAAACTTTCCAATGGCCCCCTTTATTTATGACGGCAAAAACATACACATGTCACGATATACTTTTGGCATCAATTTGGGAGGGAAATTAGAAAACTAAATGGCGAAACAGACACATACTGTGAGAGAGAGAGAGGAACAACAATGTAAAAGGTGCCAAGACTGATGCCAAAATCATTGCAAAGGAAATTTGCTATTTATAATTTGCCATAAATTTCTTCAGGTCCTAGAAAACCACCACAACGCACAAGATTTACGATGGGAATGCCTTTTAATGGCATTAAATGGAAAATTGCTATGATTTGCTATTAACACAACAACAACAACAGCAGCAAAAAAAGGCAAAGAAACGAATGAATGAAAGGAACCCATGTAGCACTTAGCGAAGGTGGGTCTCCTGAAGACAACAACAAAATAAAATCAAAGATTTGAATTATTTGGCCAACAATGCCAACGTATGTGTCTTAAATTCACTGAAACCCCAAAAGGAATATCTACACTCCACAAGTGTGCCGTTGTTGTGATTATTTTCGCTTTAGGCCAATTAAATATTAAACAGGCAACACGCATGAATTATGTGATTTATGCCGTCGGAAATGTAATAATTTTCGCTCTCTCTCTCTCGCTGTCTCTCTCCCCCATTGTTTGGTTGGTGTCTGGCGTTTCAAAGTCTGTTTGACGGGCCTAAACGGAGAAACGCCTGTTTTAGCGTTTCATAAACATTTGGTGTGTTTGTTGCGAAGTTGTTCGATAAGTCTGGTTAAATGCAGAGGCTGTATATTCCCTGACTATACTTTTTATTTACGGTCGAATTCGGATGAGCGCTCGCCTTTTAATTGGAAAAAATCGCACATTACACCGTATTTTGCACAAAGACTTGGGTCTTAAGGCCTCTAAAGTTCAGTTAACACAAGAACTCAAGTCGGCCGATCATCAACAACGTCGGGTATTTGCTGATTGGGTCCTTGAAAGGCATGACAATGATCCGGAATTCCATCGAAAAATCATCTTGACTGATGAGGGACATTTCCACCTCTGTAGATAGGTCAACAAGAAAAATTGTAGCATCTGGGGCTGGGAAAACCCAAGAGTTTGTGTTGAGAAGCCTCTCCATTCTCAACGTGTGACTGTTTGGTGCGGTTTATGGTCCGGCGGGGTCATTGGACCTTATTTTTTCGAAAATGAGGTTGGACCAACAGTTACGTTGATTGGATTGCGCTATCGAGAGATTTTTTTTTATTAAGGAGCGATTCGAAGGGAAATGTGCAAACAATTCATAAAATTCTAATGAAACTGTCCACAACAAATAAAATATATTTTTAAGAGCAAATTATATTTCTTATTTCGTATACAAAGTAGATTTTAATTCAACTTTTTAGATTTTTTTTAAAAAAGGATTATATAAACCTTGTCGTAGTGTGGAAAATTGCTTACAAATATATATATTGGACAAAAAGAGCCTTATTGTGCCACTATTTTTAAAAAAATTGTACCACTTTTTTTTTAATAATTACCTTTTTTGTGATACTCTTTGAAATTTATTGGTGGTACCACTGGCTATCAAACATCCCCACATCATGAGGTTAGTTTGACTCACGAAATATTCAATTGTTGTATACCAGACTTATCATACCATCTCATATAGTATCACCTTGTTTTTGCACTGACATTTCTTGCATTCATTCATCATCATGAAATTTGCCGAGATACAGTTTTGATTTTTCTTTTTCTGATTATTTACATGTTTCCGATGCTGTTGATTTACCGTTTGCGGTTCAAAAGGGTCACCCCATCTAATTAAACTTTATGGCGAACCGATCGGTTCGAATTTGTATTTGTTGCTCAATCAAGTCATGTTGCAAAAAGCGCGGCTTTGTCGTTCTTCTGTTAGTTATCGGGTAATGTATATTGATAAACGGGTAAATCGGAAAAATCCCGTTGAGCCACTTAGTTGGATTTTCTTTCATGTGCTACTGTGGTCACAATATAATGAAAAGTCATTATTTTCGGAAAATAGCTTTGATTGTTTCAGTGGTGAACGGTTCTGAGAGGTCGTTTCCTATTTTTACTGAGTATATAGTGTCACTCAGAGTCACTCTACAAAGGCGTACAAGTTATGATGGGATCTCATGGGCAGACATGGCTTCAATCAACCCTTCTCTTATATCACCGTGTTACAAAAAATTGATTTTTTTTCTGTCCTATGATCCAAATTTACTTTTTAGGAAAGGGGATAAAAAATAAAAATACACGTGTATCGGCGATTTTCATGTACACGTTAGATTTTTTTTTTTTAAGTTTGAAGTATGAAGCTCGTAGTGGCCTGTGTGGAAGCCTTTCGACCGATTTTTAACCCTTTTTCAGTGATCCAATCGAGCTGATTTTTTGCAGGCAGACTCGTGGTAATGTCTGTATCACGTCAAATTTTTTAAAAAAATAGATTTTTATCAATTCTCAGATTTTCCTAGATTTTTTTTAAATAGTTATCGTTTTTTTTAAAGGTTTCAGTTCAAAAAATATTTTTTTTTCGTAACGCTTAAGTAGTTTAAAAATTTGGAGTCTCTTCAAGTTATGCTAAGAAAAGTGAAAAAAATAATAACAAGTGGACAAATAGTAAGTTCGGCCGGGCCGAATCTTATATACCCTCCATCATGGATTCGTTGCATTTCGATACCCATATGTCCATGTTTGTCAGGGGCCGGTTTTTGGGCCGCTCGTGACCTGATAGTCCCAGGAACCCGATCACAAATTTTATCCAAATCATGAAAATAAATGCATATTTGGGTTCGCGAGAAAATTTCGTTGCATTTCGATACCCATATGTCCATGTTTGTCAAGGGACGGTTTTTGGGCCGCTGGTGACCCGATAGTCCCAGAAACCGGATCAAAAAATGTAGGCAAATCATTAAAATAAAGGCATATTTGGGTTCGTGAGTAAATTTCGTTGCACTTCGATACCCATATGCGCATGTTTATCATGGGCCCTTTTTTGGGCCCCAAGGGTCCACGGAACCCATGAGCACGCCCATTTTTGGGATTTTTTTCCCCATCTATTAATTATATAAACTTAGAACAATTTTACCAAAAAAAATCAGATGTAGTGAAAAAAATATTTGAAAAATTTGATTATGGCCGGGATATATTTAGTCCCGTAAAGGGGAACTTTTTCCCCTTTGGTCCGATATTGCCCATTCTCGAACTTAACCTGCTTATGGACAAAAAACATCTTCCTTTCAGCTTCTTAGCGTTGGTCGTTCGCACTCTATCGTGATTTCAACAGACAACAGACGGACGGACAGACGGACATCGCTAGAATGTCTTAGAATGTTACACTGACCGATAATGTATATACTTTATAGGGTCGCAGATCACTCTTTCGAGGTGTTGCAAACGGAATGACAAACTTAGTATATACTCCATCCAAAAATTGGGGAAAATCTGAGAATTGATAAAAATTGTTTTTAAAAAATTTGACGTGAGACAGACATTTCCACGAGTCTGCCTGCCAACAATTAGCTCGATCACTGAAAAAGGGTTAAAAATCGGTCTGACGTGTACATGAAAATCGCCGATACACGTGTATTTTTATTTTGTATCCCCTTTCCGAAAAAGTAAATTTGGTTCATAGGACAGAATGTGTGTAACACGGTGTTATCGGTGTGTCGAAGGCGGCTTTATAGTCCATAAAAAAATGGTATGTATTGCTTTGCTTTTCGTGGTTCATTTCAGGACCTGGCAAAGTGCGAAGATTTGGTCGATAGTTGTTTAGTTTGACTGAAGCCATACTGATAGGGCTGGATCAGTTCGTCGAGTTTGGTCTGTCCATCGTCCACACAATATGCTTGATAAGATCTTATAGGAGACTTAGTCCGCTGTAGTTGGTGCACACGGTTTTATCTTCTTTCTTATCAATCATCAGGCATGCTTTTATCCCCCCCCCCCCTTTTATACAGACTAGCTGACCTTATCAGCTCTTCTCCTCCGGTCTTATACACCTTTGCTGATATTCCATCGTTATCTGCAGCCTCGTTGTTCTTAAGCCAATTGCCGACCTCATCTGGTTTAGTGAGTTGACATTCAACTACATCATCTATGATTGATAGCGGGTGGCTTTCTTCACAGGATTCTTCGGCTGCTAACAAGCTGGAGAAACTTTTGCTTCCAAATCCTCAGCACAGTTGACGTGTCTGTCACCAGCTACCCATTTTCATCTCTACACGCTGTTTTGCCAGTAACGAGTAACGAGACTCATGGGTTGAATTTTCCATAGAACTCAATCTCCTCACATTTTAATTTTTCCACCTTCGTAATAGACAACTTACCTCCCTCCTCAACTCGCGGTATCGCTTCAACACAGCTCGCGATGCCATCGGCGCGAGTGTCGCCCTATATGCAACGTTCTTAATGTCAGTGGCCGCTTTACTTTTACCTCATCGTAGCATTGGTTCCTTTCTTGCCGCTTTCGTTAGTCAATTTCTTCTTCTGCGGGTTTCGTTATGGAGTTACACGATTGACATGTTGGGCCATTTATACGAATGCTACATTTGCTTGAGACAACGGGGACCAGCCAAACACTCAGAAATGATTTGCTTTGAAAAACAAATTGTCATTTTTTTTTTGGTTCATAATCTCATGTTTATAATCGCCCCAGCATATGAATTCTTTGCAGATTATAAACAACTCCACCAAATCATAATAATCGATCTTTTATAAATGATAACAAGACTATTGACAACAATGATATGCAAGTTTCATTTTGGAATTTGTTTTGAATACGAGTTTAATTGTATCCGCTGATTTGGTGTTATGAACAATAACTTCTTCTCACGTCATTTGATATGAGTGCAATCAATTTCATTTGTCGGATGGAGTGTAAGTGTTGACCTAAGAATTCTTGGAGTTTATCTAGGTCGGCCATAGATTCCACTCAAGGTTAAGTGAACATGTTTAATTTCAATTGAAGTTCATATTGCGAAATGATATAGAAATCGATATAACAGCTCTATAGAAATTTGATTGGTGTCTGCTCTTTGGATATTCGTCGCCTGGTAAATAAATTATATAAAGGGGTTTCCAACAAGAGGTGTTACTTTGAATCACCCGGTATTTCGGTAGCTGTCACCTTTGAAGGTTTTATTCTTTGGCATTTGACAAGTAGAAACTACGCCATTACTAAAACTGGAACGATACACGCCTCAACAACGCATTGAAATTATTAAAATTCACTACAAAAATGGTGAAAATCTTGCAGTCACAGTTGGCAAAAGTAAGAAGTTTCCGCAGCGTGTTATCTCGCGAAGAGGTGATCACAATTGGCCAACGAGATCTTGTGATTGAAACACCTTGCGACTTTTTCCCTTTGGGGCCACGTCAAAGATAAGGTCTACGCCAACCGACCAGCGTCGATTCAAGACCTCAAAGATATAATTCGTTAGGCTATCGAGGACAGAGGGCAGCCACTTTGCGATTTGATTATGGACAATTTCATGAAAAGGATATGGTCCTGTATGTGTGGTCCTGGTGGCCATTTGGCTGATTTTTTTTTTCATTTGAATATTCACTCGATTTCTAAATTTGACCCAACTCACTCGACCATAACCAGAGGAGTGTAGGCCATACATAACCACTTTTTCACTTTCGACTTTTGCCCAGTCAGAAACCATAACACTTGGAAAACCATAACACTTGTATACATAATTTTCCCAAATAACAGATATGATTGGAAACCAAGAAAAAAAAAGAAATACTACTAGTCAAATTACAATGTGTATCGTTTCGCGTATTTCAATTACTGTCTCCTTTGCCGGAATTTGGCCGATATGTAATTCGGATCATTTTATATAACTGGAATAATTGTCAACCGAAATACTGCCGTCGTCTCCGGATGTACATACGAGTATCACGTTGTCGTCACACAACAGCAGGAATATATGCGGGCTAATTTCGTTTACGAACAACACACGGAAAGGAACAAACAAATTATGGCGTTGAAATTCAATTCATTGGCAACAAACATCATCGCACGCAAAGTCGTCGAAGTGTTTGTTGGTGCGAAAATTCTGCCTAGAAACAGAAATGCGGACAAACATTCGCAGTTGGCTGAGAGTCTGCGACAAACAATCGCCGGCCGATGGTTACAGGGGGGGGAGGGCGGAAGAAAAAGGCAAATTAATTATCGTAGCCAGCAACAAACCAAAAGGCGTGCAGAATTTCAATATGTTTGTAATTGAATAAAATAATTAATAGTCAATCAAACATTTTCTCTGAACTATCTTACACATGGCTGAATTTGTGCACAGCATAGTGTGATAAACGTCGAGTGTGACAGGGAAATGGTTAATGTTTGATTTGTTTGTTGAGTTGTCTTGCTTTTCTCAACACTCGCATGGAGAGAGTGGCGGACAGCCTGGCAACCCAAATACCCGGTGGGAAAAATACAAACGATGACAATGACTTTTGCACTTTGTTAAAAAAATAGCCTCACATGATTTTCATTGGGTTTTCACATATTATCATGCATTTGGCTGATTCGCTGGAGATCATGCTAAAAAAAAAGCCAAAGAAATAAAAATATACATAAAGTGTGTGTTTTTTTTGGGCGTGTGATTTTCCATAAGACATAAAACGCATTCAATTTAATGTTATGGTCAAGAATTTATATTCATTATAATGATAAGGGTTTGCCATTATATTTGAAAAAAGATTTCCTTGGTAGCAGGAACTGCAGAACACACAAAGAGACAATGAGTGTTGGGGAGCACATGTTAGTATTTATGTTACACAATTGAAATTTTACAAAAAACAAGTGGACAAATAGTAAGTTCGGCCGGGCCGAATCTTATATACCCTCCATCATGGATCCTTAAAAAGTCAATAAATAAGAAAACTATGAAGAAAGTAAGTGCAGGAACCCGATCCCAACTTTTATCCAAATCATGAAAATGGGCGCATATTCGGATTCGTGAGAAAATTTCGTTGCATTTCGATACCCATATGTCCATGTTTGTCAAGGGACGGTTTTTGGGCCGCTGGTGACCCGATAGTCCCAGAAACCGGATCAAAAAATTTAGGCAAATCATGAAAATAAAGTCATATTTGGGTTCGTGAGTAAATTTCGTTGCACTTCGATACCCATATGCGCATGTTTATCATGGGCCCTTTTTTGGGCCCCAAGGGTCCACGGAACGCCCATTTTTGGGATTTTTTTCCCCATCTATAAATTATATAACCTGAGAACAATTTTACCAAAAAAAATCAGATGTAGTGAAAAAAAATATTTGAAAAATTTGATTATGGCCGGGATATATTTAGTCCCGTAAAGGGGAACTTTTTCCCCTTTGGTCCGATATTGCCCATTCTCGAACTTAACCTGCTTATGGGCAAAAAACATCTTCCTACAAAATGTCAGCTTCTTAGCGTTGGTCGTTCGCACTCTATCGTGATTTCAACAGACAACAGACGGACGGACGGACAGACGGACATCGCTAGAATGTCTTAGAATGTTACACTGACCGATAATATATATACTTTATAGGGTCGCAGATCACTCTTTCGAGGTGTTGCAAACGGAATGACAAACTTAGTATATACTCCATCCTATGATGGAGTGTATAAAAAGAGTACGTCGCCATTTCTACAGTTTCGTTAACACTCTCAATTTCTGCATGGGTATCTTTTCCAATGCTCGACATCCACAATTTTGTTCATAATTGCAAATATATTGTATTACTATTCGTATCTTAGCGTGTACGTATTGCAAATTCCTGTCAAACGAAACATTGGAGAAAGCAACAAACATATTCTTGCTTCACCTCCTCCTCCTCCTTGTGTTGTTATTATTTGTATGCCCTCACTCAGCGTGTAGGAGGGTGTATATCGACCAATAGTTTTTCGATGGAATTCCGGATAATATTCATGCATTTCAAGGAACCAATCAGCAAAGACACAACGTTGTTGATGATCGGTCATTTTTAGTAATGGCGTAGTTTCTACTTGTCAAATGTCAGACTGTAAAAGCTTCAAAAGTGACAGCTACAGAAATACCGGGAGATTCAAAAGAACACCTCTTGTTGGAAACCCCTATATAATATATTTTAAACATTATGTTTGAAGTTTGTCGTAAAGTCAAATGGCCGGTTGAACAGACGACCAACTATAGAGAAAATTCGATCTTCAGACGAACTGAAAGTGTTTTTCCTGCCTCCTTTTACTAACCCAATTTTCTATCGGCAACACCGAGCATTTCATGTATAGCGAGCATCAACTGAGTGTTGGTCGTTAACAAAAAATTAAAAAAAGAGCTTAATTCCCAACGACAAAATGATTAAAGTCCTTATTTAGATTTTTAAGGAACTGTAGCTGGCCCATTAGGATCGCCCCATTGGATGATGTCAAAAATCATAATTGTCAATACATTGAGCACATCCCTGTAACTCTCCTTACGAAGTGGATATAGAAGAAGATTAAATTCGTTTTTTTGTTTTGTAATATATTTCTTATTGTCGTGGATATCGTGTGGAAACGATGTCCCCGTTCTTACCTGGATACGGCCACACCACATTTGTGCAACATCAATAATTGGATTGTTTATTTACAGTGATTTTCTTAGGTTTCCATTTCGTTTTTCCTATCAAATGTGTTTGATGGCAAACTGAAAGAATGCAAAGCACACATCGGGTGGTAGTTTGTTTGTTGTTTCCTCCTTAGATTCGTAATGTTCGTTGGTAGGATTACAAAATAATAAAGGACGTATGGTGCGGGGGAGAGGCAGAGTGAGAAAGAGCACAGCCATTGTGTGCCTTCTATACGAGTAGGATAATTAGCTCGTCCAGCCGGCATACCAAGGAAATCGGCATACCAAGGAGTGCAATAAGATCTTAAATCCAGCAGATTGTTTTTAGATCAAATCTGCTGAAAGAGGACATTACCCTTCTAGATAATGATGATACAAACATACGAATTAGTATTCGCTGACACATCGAAGCAAATCCAGATATTTTCATATTGTCGGTCCGTGGACGATAATATTTGGGGAGCTCCCCCCTCCCTCATTTATTAATGAGTACATTTCGTTTGAGATTTAGATTAGTTATCCCAACCAAACATGCCTCGTTTTTTTTTTTTTTTTTTTTTGTTTGCCGCTTCTTTTGTGTCACGTAGTCAGTCATGCGGCAAACATGTGCGTCCTGTAGTCCATCCAACCTAGCAACAAACATAGAAATGGAAAATGACACAGCATTTGCTGTGATTAATTGACTACTTACGTGAATAAGAAACCTAATCAAATGTGCGACGCACTTACCGTTTATTAAAATCCCTTGTAATTTCGGACAAATAGGCGTGTTTTTTTTTTGTCGTTTCTCTGAAAGGCCACACGAAACTGTGCAGGATGCGACAAACAGATTAAGTTCTGTGCGGGACGTACCAATTATATTTTCCTTTCCATAAGGTTCGACCATCACCCCATTGTTTGGCAACACATTGTCCACGACAAACACGACGACGAAGCAACAAACAAATGATTACCATAGCATGTAACCGGGTAACCGCATAGTTTTCACGGGATACCCGCACAAAGCGACAAACAAATTGCATTCAATGGAATTGTATCTGGTCGCTTCCACCCCCAAACGGAAGGAGAATAGCAACAGCAAAAGAAGTGGTCAATTTGTCAGTAAGGCCGTTGTCATGTTTGTGTCACCTTCAATTTTGTCGGCGAGGGTTGGGCAACATAATTCCCAAGCATGTAATCAAATCAAATTCGTTGTTTGCCTCCTCCCGACCCACAACCTTTTTATCTGCTTTCGCAAGTAGACGTGAATGAACCACTTGATGTTCGCTTTGTCCGTTTTATTAACATCAGATTGTTGGAATATTTTCATGTTGAATAAGTTCGATTTTTTTTGATACGACTCAAAAGTGTAACACCTGGAAGATTCACTTTGGACCTTTTCGACTCCTGCCATTTTTAGGCATTTGAGCCATGTCTGTCTGTCCGGTTCAAATATGAAAATTTCATGTTTCTGCTGAGGGTATATATAGGTAAGTCGGTTACCTGCAACTGCAACTTTGACACCAGTTGGTCTTCATTTCGTCATCCTCAGTAGAAACATAGAATTTGCAATTAAATTATTAAAAATAATTTAACATTTTTAAAAATTATACAAAACTATTAAAAATAATTGAAAATTATTTTAAAAAAAATAAAAAATTATTAAAAATAATTGAAAATTATTAAAAATAATTGAACATTTTTAAAAATAATTGAAAATTATTAAAAATATTTGAAAATAATAAAAAATATTTGAAAATTATTAAAAATAATTGGAAATTATTAAAAATAATTGGAAATTATTAAAAATAATTGGAAATTATTAAAAATAATTGAAAATTATTAAAAATAATTGAAAATTATTAAAAGTAATTGAAAATTATTAAAAATAACTCAAAATTAAAAAAAAAATCAGTATTATTAAACAAAATTCAAAATTTTTAAAAATTACGAAAACTATTTCAAAAGTATTAAAAAAAATTCAAAATTATTGAAAACAACTCAAAAATTTTAAAAATGAATCAAAAAATTGAAAATTATTTAAAATAATTGAAAGTTATTAAAAATAATTTAAAATTATTAAAAATATTTCAAATTTTTTAAAAAATAATTCTAAAATTTTGAAAATAATTCCAAATATATTTATATTTCTAAACTATTAAAAATAATAACTTTGAATTATTTTGAATAATAATTGAATTACATTCAAAATTATTAAAAATAATTTAAAATTTTAAAAAATAATACAAAACTATTAAAAATAATTGAAAATTATTAAAAATAATTCTAAATTATTAAAAATAATTGAAAACTATTAAAAATAATTGAAAATTATTAAAAATAATTGAAAATATTTAAAAATAACTAAAATTATTAAAAGTAATTTAAAATTATTAAAAATATTTGAAAATAATTAAAAATATTTGAAAATTATTAAAAATAATTTGAAATTATTAAAAATGATTGGAAATTATTAAAAATGATTGGAAATTATTAAAAATAATTGGAAATTATTAAAAATAATTGGAAATTATTAAAAATAATTAAAAATATTTGAAAATTATTAAAAATAATTGAAAATTATTAAAAATTTAAAATTTTTAAAAAATTTTAAAAATATTTGAAAATTATTAAAAGTAATTGAAAATTATTAAAAATATTTGAAAATAATTAAAAATATTTGAAAATTATTAAAAATTATTAAAAATTATTAAAAATAATTGAAAATTATTAAAAATAATTGGACATTATTAAAAATAATTGAAAATTATTAAAAATAATTGAAAATTTTTAAAAATAATTGAAAATTATTAAAAGTAATTTAAAATTATTAAAAATATTTGAAAATAATTAAAAATATTTGAAAATTATTAAAAATATTTGAAAATTTTTAAAAATAATTTGAAATTATTAAAAATGATTGGAAATTATTAAAAATAATTGGAAATTATTAAAAATAATTGGAAATTATTAAAAATAATTGGAAATTATTAAAAATAATTGGAAATTATTAAAAATAGTTGGAAATTATTAAAAATAATTGGAAATTATTAAAAATAATTAAAAATATTTGAAAATTATTAAAAATAATTGAAAATTATTAAAAATTTAAAATTTTAAAAAAATTTTAAAAATATTTGAAAATTATTAAAAGTAATTGAAAATTATTGAAAATATTTGAAAATAATTAAAAATATTTGAAAATTATTAAAAATTATTAAAAATATTTTGAAATTATTAAAAATTATTAAAAATAATTTAAAATTATTAAAAATAATTTGAAATTATTAAAAATGATTGGAAATTATTAAAAATAATTGGAAATTATAAAAAATAATTTAAAATTATTAAAAATAATTGAAAATTATTAAAAATAATTGAAAATTATTAAAAATAATTGAAAATTATTAAAAATAGGTGGAAATTATTAAAAATAATTGGAAATTATTAAAAATAATTGAAAATTATAAAAAATAATTGGAAATTATTAAACATAATTGGAAATTATTAAAAATAATTGGAAATTATTAAACATAATTGGAAATTATTAAAAATAATTGGAAATTATTAAAAATAATTTAAAAATAATTGAAAATTATTAAAACTGTTTGATTCTTTTTGAATTTATTCATAATTATGTAAATTCGCACATTTTCACAAAATCCAAAAATTTTGACAGCGATTGGTTTGAAGTCTATGTAACATGAATGAAGAGCAGTAGTAGAGTATTTCGAGTAATCGGTGTGGTCCATTAAACTTCTTTACTATGTGAGCATTTTTCCAAAAATATCAGTAGCAACATATTTCTACAGCTGTTTTCGGTTGCCAAGCACATCACCCATTTCGAAACATTTGTTTCTCATTTCTCCATTTCAATGCTTATGTTTTTATTTCATACCAAATGTCTCACTAATACGACAGCATTGCTTCACCACCAGACAATTGTCTGGAACAATTTGTTGTCAAATAATTTAGACACTTTGAATGTCCATAAAATTTTTCTAAAATCAAATGGGAAAAAAATTGTGTTCATCGGACGGCAGACATGCATGGCATAGCTTTGTCTATTGTAATGTCAGCCAGACTCCGATGAATGGTCAGAACAATGACAACATGAACAAGAGAACGGAATGCACCAAACAAATGTCAACACCATAATTAGACAACCGAATTTTGTTATCAACAGTTTCATCACTAAAAAGAAAAATTAACATAATAATATGAATTTTCTGTTTGGTTTATTTTATTCAACACTTAATATCGTTCGGTTTGTGTATTTGAAAAGGTGAATGCGTGTGGAACGTTTAAGGTGGAGTTTAAGTTTTTGTTGATCGACGTTTTATTGTATTCAGTCTACGACCTTTTTGGAGATACGACTTTTCATTGATTTCAGTTCATTAAAGTGTATGTTCCCGTTTGATCACTAATGACATTTTCAGGACAATGTCTATGTACTGGCTAACGATACGTAAAAAGTCTACATATTTCTATTTTTCTAATCTTTTCGACTTTTCTCAAACAATACACAAATCGCTGCAGCATAAAATGCGCTTACAACTCAGCTGGTGTTCGGTTAAAATTTAATTTTTATTAGATTCACCTTCGTGGGTAAAACTAATAAACATTTCATAAATACTTTGACATTTTATTGGACATGTGTTACACACACAGCCCGCAGCGTTCATTAGTCGCTAATGATGAATATTTTGTACAATTTTTGAATTATTATAAATATTATGATCTTCACGAAATCAAATGAATGTATTGAATTACTTGTAAAGAAATTGTAGTCTTTTCCAATTAGGTGCGTGTGTTCACCTAATGTGATTAAGTTCTTCGCATGCTCTAAAAACAAAAGACTTAAGAGACGAACTTTATCGTTTATATCCGTTGCAGTTCATAGAAACAGCTTATATGGAAATGGAGTTGGGGGGTGGGGGGGTCGTGGTGGGGTAGTTATTGAGTGCCACTAGCACACAACAAACGCGGGTTCTGATCCTGGTAAGAATTGGATTTTTCATTTTCACACAATTTTAAAAATTACCAAAAAACAATCAAAATTAAATTTGTTTCCAAAGTAAAATAGAATTGCTGTAGCTATACATTATTTCATTTTGAAATTTTTTGAATTTTATTTAAAAGAAATTTTGAAATAATTTTGAATTTGAAAAATTTTTATAAGAAAATTTCAAAATTTGAATTTGGTTCAATACAATTTAAAAAGTAACGAACAAACAAATGTCTTATTAAATTTCTTTGCAAAGAAATGTAAAATTGTTGAAGCTATCGTTGGCAGGTTTTTTTTAATTTTAATTTCTATCGAACATTTAAATTTTTTGATTTTTATTTATAGGAAAATTTCAAAAATTTGAATTTGGTTTTCCATACAATTTTAAAAAATAACGAACAAACAAACGTCTTATTTAAGAATTGTTGAAGCTACCAACGGTAGGTTTTTTTTTTAAATTTTTGGTTTCTATTTACAAGAAAATTTAATTTGAATTTTATTTTCCGCACGATTTCAAAAATTGACGAAAAACAAACAAATGTCTTCTTTAATTTCTTTCCAAAGTAACATAGAATTGTTGAAGCTATCGTTGGTAGGATTTTTTTAAATTTTAATTTCTATCGAACATTTTGTTTTTTTTTTAATTTTATTTAAAAGAAATTTCAAAATATGTTTAAATTTGAAAAATTTGAATTTTATTTTCCACACAATTTTAAAAATTACGAAAAAAATAAATGTCTTATTTAATTTCTTTCCAAAGTAACAGTGAATTGTTGAAGATATCGTTGGTAGAATGTTGTTAAATGTTAATTTCTATCGAACAATTTCAAATTTTTTGATTTTTATTTATAAGAAAATTTCAAAAATTTGAATTTGGCTTTCCATACAATTTTAAAAAATAACGAACAAGCAAATGTCTTATTTAAGAATTTTTGGTTTCTATTTATAAGAAAATTTAATTTGAATTTTATTTTCCGCAAGATTTCAAAAATTGACGAAAAGCAAACAAATGTCGTCTTTAATTTCTTTCCAAAGTAACATAGAATTGTTGAAGCTATCGTTGGTAGGATTTTTTTAAATTTTAATTTCTATCGAACATTTTGATAGTTTTTGAATTTTATTTAAAAGAAATTTCAAAATATTTTTGAATTTGAATTTTATTTTCCACACAATTTTAAAAATTACGAAAAAAAGAAATGTCTTGTTAAATTTCTTTCTAACGTAACATAGAATTGCTGAAGCTATCGTTGGCAGGGTTTCTTTTTACTGTTAATTTCTATCGAACATTTTCAATTTTTTTGAATTTTATTTTTAAGTAAATCTAAAAAAATTTTGAATTTGAATAATTGCATTTTATTTGAAAAGTGACGAAAAAGCTACCGTTGGCAGGGTTTCTTTTAACTGTTAATTTCTATCGAAATTTTTTTTAAAATTTTTTGAATTTTATTTACGAGAAAATTTAACGTAGCGTAGCCGCAGTTGAAAATTAAAAAAAAAAAGTTTTATGGATTTTTTTTGTAAATTTTTTTTTAATGCTTTACGTAAAGTAATGAGGAAATTTTAAAAAAAAAAAATCACTCAATTTTTGTTCATCATCAGTCATCAAATACAACATTTTTGAGGATCTATGAGAAAAAAAACAAAAGAAGAAATTAAAAATTCCTCAAAACAAATCTCATAAAAAATTTGGCAATTTTTCATTATGAAGATATTGGCATGTTTTTCATAATTTTTAGGTAACGTTTGATTTTTTGTTTTGAAAAATGCCCTCAATTTTTTTATTTTTGGAGAATTTTTTGTTTTTTTTTTTGGATATTTTCATAACAGAAGTGAATCATAAATCGCAATTTTTTTTTTCGTTTTTCCATAATATTTGGGTATTTTGGATTGGATAGTTTTTCATAAATTGTTTGGGAGATTTTTCAGAATTTTTGGAGAAATTTTCATATTGGGCTTTTGGGGGGGATTTTTCATTTATTTTGGGAAATTCTTAATGTTACATTTTAGTCGTATTCATTTCATAATTTCCAAGACTTCAGTTATCAATAACAAAAATATATTGTCTAAGAAAATAACAAAGTTATTTCTATTTCAACCCAGTGCGGACATTTCCTAAAAAAAAAATGCATAACATCCATTTAATGGATGGCCGACATGGTCATTTCTGCCGGTGTACCTTTAAATTAATTTACTTTTTATTACAGAGATAAAAATGCAATTCCATAAATATAAATTGTGGCCGGTTCTCTTAATCCATTGGCACTTCATACGTAAAGGGGTTTCTGGCCGATTCTGTAAATGAATTGTCGTTATTTATAACATCAATTTAATTAGTCGGAAAATTGTCTGGCTGTCCGTCCATCCGTCCACATGTTGTCCACATAACCAAATACGGTGATACTCATATTTCATGTCAATTTGATTGCCAACACTTCAAGTGTAATCAAACAAATACCGAAAAAAAAAAACGTGAACAAAACAAAAAAAACGCAGAACCGAGACAATATGCACATCGACGACATCATATCGAAATACCACTGCAATTTTGCTGACATACATCGACATACACGGAGAAAAAGACAATTTCATAAGAAAGTACGACAACAATACATTTTCATATACTTCCTTATGTTTATGATTGGGTTGACAAAATTATGACAGATTTCGAAGATATTTTTTTGTTATTTAAGGTCACCCTTGGTAGAAAGGCCGGGCAATAGTCCTCAGATACAGATCAGATACATGAGTAGGCATCAGAGCTAGAAATATAAGATTGGGTCTGTATCCCAACTGGCAGGGAAAATAACCCTCGATGTGAATACTTACACATCACATCTTTAACCGAAGACTCTCTGGAAGTGAAAGGAATTAGTGACAACTGGAGTCTGCAAAAGGAAAACGGCAATTTAACCTCTTCACAGTCGTTGATCGATTACTCGGCGTTATTATTGCTATACGGAAATTCAGCCAGTGCATTATAATTCACTTGAAGTTATTGACAATACCATATTCAGAATATTACAAGACAGTAATGCGCCAAATGAAGAATTCCCCAAAATAAATGAAAAATCGGCTAAACTTCAGTTCATGGGGGACAATACAAAAACAAGCAAAAAAATTTACAGTTCCCTTCGAAATGACACCAAAATGACGAAAATAAAATGAAATGTTGGTCTGGGGACCGTGGGGGCGTGGCATCGAAAAAAATGACCCCGCCCACTTATTTCGACAATATTGTACTCAAATGAAAGGAATTGTTGTCACTAGTTTAAAAATTTAATTTTTGGCGGCCCATGATTGGACAAATCCAGGAAAAAGCATGAAAATGACACAATATAACGAAAAAACTCGATTCTTGATATGCGTAGTAGGGTGGAGTGAAAACATGCTTTTTTTTTAATTTGAAAAAGTTAACCTCGGAAAGAGATGTAGTCTGGGGTCCTAATGAGGGGAAAAATAAAGAAAAAAATTTTAAAAATTTTTTAGGGGTCGCGCCACTCCCTCGAAATTTGGAAATTATCGCTATTTTGGCGTTGATTTTAGAAAAATCCTAAAAATTAACGACTTAACTTATTCGAAATTTAAAAGTTTGAGCTTGTTCAGTGCCCAAACAAAAGTATTTGAGGCAAATATGAGGATAATCGACTAATATTTGTAGCTTTGGTGGCGATTTCATTGTTCAGTCAATTTTCTGAAGAAGGGACGATTTGACTTATTTTACTTTTTGAAATTTTTGAACAATGAGAAAATTTTTTTTAAATTTTTCCATACCCTTATTTCATTGTTTACGCTATTGCAAACATTTATTGACATAAAACTTTTTAGGATTTTTCTAAAATCAACGCCAAAATAGCGATAATTTCCAAATTTCGAGGGAGTGGCGCGACCCCTAATTTTTTTTTAAATTTTTTTTCTTTATTTATCCCCTCATTAGGACCCCAGACTACATCTCTTTCCGAGGTTAACTTTTTTTTTTTGAATTTCACTCCACCCTAATGCGTAGACATAAGAGGCAATAGTGAATTTGTACCAGAAAAAAAAATTCATATCGATTTTCATCGATTTCTGGGTGAAGTGAATTTTTGGCTACTACTGACTACTTTATCGAGTGGGCGGGCTGGATTTGTCGACGCCACCCCATCATGAACCGCCAAAAACTACATTTTTGAACACGTAAGAACAATTCCTTTCATTTGAGTACAATATTGTCGAAATAAGTGGGCGGGGTCATTTTTTCGATACCACGCCCCCCACTGTCCCCAGCACCAATTTTCATTGTCATTTTCGTCATTTTGGGGTCATGTCGAAGGGAACTGGATTATAAACTGAAGTTTTGCCGAAAAATTTACCCCCAAAAACAATATGAAAATCTCCCCAAAAATTCTAAAAAAATACCCAATGCAAAATCCCCTAATATTATGAAAAATACCCGAAAGAAAAAACATTATAAAAAAAAATCGATATATGCCTGCATTAGTTGGACCTTCTAACAAAATATTAGAGATTAGCTGAGAAATGCAGCACTCCAGCCACGGTTTGACAACTACTAACCACCGCACACTGCTTGCTACAAGGGAAAGGAAACTAAATATGGCGCACAGTGGTTTAGAATGAAATTATATAAAAGTCTGTAACTTCTGTTCTACAGGGTCCGGGTGGGTAGCCCTTTTGTTCGCGTCCCCGTGACAAGAGCGAACAATTACTAACGATCGTAATCGATTTACCTATACGATCGTACTTATTTCCCCTTAACATTTCCTGAAGCAACCGAAGGAGAACTTCTCTCAAATCAGTGAGCTGTGCTTTTTGTAGAACAGTCTAGCTGCATTTACGAGGCGGAAACAGCCGCTTTACCAGATTTCGAACTTTGGCTTACAGACCACGGCCCGCCAAATATCGATTGTTTGTATACCAGGGCTCGTACATTTGAAACGAATGTTAATATTTAAGCTTGTGTCAGTCCGAGCAATTTCTCTACTTCTCGATTGCTATATAAAATGGCGGTGACATTTCTTTCAGTACACAGACTGGCAAATTTGTTGCTGAAGCAGGGTAAGGAGTAATCATAAATTGTATTTTTGTTTTCCGTTTTTTTTTTTGTTGTTTTGTGGTGTACAACCTAAATGTGCATGTCCCATTGATGTCTGTCTGACCGCTCATCCCGGAGTGGCTGTCCCTTTGCTTCCTTTTTTTTTTTTTTTGTATATTCCGAATGCCAGAGATTATGACAAACCAATCGACTGCACAAACAAACATTCATTCAGACAACAAACAAACAAACAATTCAATTTTCCCTGCCAGTCAGCTACTTTAACATCATTTTATTAATAACTACATAAAATGCCAGTCACAAGAGTATGCGGACGAATGGACGGACAGCGGGACGGTGCGGCTAAACGAACACCATGTTCGGAGTGCCAAGTGCCAATTGCTGTGTTAAATCAGTTCGGGCAACACCTTTCGACCAAGACACGCACTGATAACAACGTACAGCAAACACACTTGTCCAGCAATGGCCGGGGAAGGCTGCCAGAGATACGGCCGGTCGCCGGCCGGACAATTCTCATCAATAGACTGTCGCTGCATGAGGCAGGTAGGTATCGATGATGTCTTTCCGTATAGAATTTCTTTGGTATGGTTTCCATGGCTGTGGCTGTGTCGGCAGCGTGCCACCACAACAATCTCTTGGAGCATTGGCCATTTCGCTTTGGTCGGCTCGGGTAATAAGTGTGATTATTTATATTTTTATAAACAAAACATGTTTACATTTTGTAAAATGAGATTTTGTGAATGTGCACTTTATCTGGGGTGCGATTTTTATTTTCTTTTAATTTCTGCAACGGATCTCGTTTTTCTGCCGAAGCGCGCTGTGAAGACAGTGGTTTGTGCGAATCATCGGTCATTAGTTGAAAGTATAATAAGTATCATAAGAGAACTTTTGGCAGATAGAGTGCAAAATGTATTCGAAAGATGTAAATAAATAAATAAAACTAGTAAGTTGTAATGCGCCTATGGCGCCCGTTGAAATATGGAAAACAAATTTTGTTGAAAAAAAAAAAATTTTTGTGAAAAAAAAAAATTTTTGTTGAAAAAAAAATTTTGTTGAAACAAAAATTTTGGATCAAAAAAAAATTTTTGATTAAAAAAAACAAATTTTGTTGAAAAAAAATTTTCTTTTAAAAAAAAAATTGTGTATTAAAAAAAAATTTTGTTGAAAAAAAAAATTTGTTTTGAAAAAAAAAATATGCGGAAAACACAATTTCTGTACAAAAAAAAAATATTATTTTTTTTATTATTATTATTTATAGAAAATTATAGAATGCCTATTTAAATTCCTACGTACTGCGTGACAGAGTCAGTGAATCAGTGTCGAGGGTAAATATATATTAAGAAGATTAAAAAATTATTAGTCCCATAACACGAATAAACGAACTACGGAAAAAGGCCCCATGTTTAAGTCCAAAACATTAGTAACTCATTTTTTTTTTAAATTGTAATCTTAGGGAAAAGATGAGACAGTTTAAAATATAAACAAATTACAGTTGGTGGCAATCAGACGCCATTGCCCGTTTGCAAGTTCACATCTTACCCAGACTACGGTTTAAATGCCTAACAACACCCTTAAGTTTATGTCCCTTTTTTTCTGGATATGCGTCAGATAACAAAATTCCATTGTTTTGTTTACCTAACCTAAAACAATTACAATCCCTACATTCGGGGTGTTTTCTTTTTCGAAATGGATACAATTTCTACTTGAAGAAGACAACACTAAATCACTGTGACTCATAATAACAACGAAAATGTTGCATTAAACATTTTCTTAAATGTATGTATTTACACGATTAAACTTATGTTTACATACCCTACACACAGGCCATATATGTGGATGTATATATGCATATCTCTGCAGAGGGATGTTGAGCCTGTTGCTGCCACACCGAAGTGTGTCTGTCGCTATTGTTGGTTTAATCAGCTCACATACCGCCGAACAAACTCTACAACTTGAGAGTCATGGACTTTTCATTCAGACTTTGTCTTATCTTGAGCAGTTGGACTTTTTTTTGGTTTTGTTTTTTTCTTTTCTTCTTTTTGTTCCCTCCTGTCGCACCGAGCGTTGCAAGAATATTTTTGGCTTGTCAAGAATATGTTGGATTTATTCAATATTTTTGTAGTTGCACACCAACAACAAAATCAGTTTAAAGTCCTTTTTATTGGTGGTTTGTGTTTTGCTGGTTTGCTTTGCTTTTGTCCACTAAAGATTACATGAACCTGTATGTTCATCGTCCGTGGAAGAAATCTGTCTGTTTGTTTCAGCTGGCTGACAGTGTGGTTGTTGTTCTCCTTCTGATGTCGTTGTCGTCGTCGTCGTTGCTGTTGTTGTGTTCCGTTTCGTTCAGTTTTAACGTTTGAGTGCCATAAAGATTTCATTTGTCAACTGGTAACCGATTTTTTGTTTTTATTATTTTGTATTCATTCTTTCTGTAAGGCCATACAATCATTCGGTCTTTGTATCTGGCGACATATTGGTGAGATGGTACGGGGGTCGTCCAAAAAGTCCTGTTCAAAGTGAAAAGTTCGTTGAGTGTTCCTGAGATTACTCGATCCCCCCAAATCGAAGGCATTGTAATTCAAACGAACGAAAGAAGCTTGAAATCGAGAAATTCCATTCCCCACAGGGTTTTCAGAGTTTAAATACTTCAGGTGGCTTTTCCGAAACACTCGCATATCGGGGGCATCAGATCAAAAGGCGCCGACTTATAAATACAGCTCTCCAGACAGCCTGAAACTAAACACGCTATAAACTGTGACAATTATGTTGGTCTCCCTTAACAACCTATTTGGATAAGGCTCTTATGAAGGATTCTCAAAAACAAATTAAAAATTCCACAAAGGCCAGGCTCTGTGAAAAATGCTCAAAAAAAAAAATTCCCCAAAATAAATTAAAAATCCCCCCACAAGCCCAAAATTAAATTTTCCAATAACATTCTGAAAAATCCCCCAAACATTTTATGAAAAATTATTCCAAATTTTATAAAAAACACCCCCCCCCCCCCCAAAAAAAAACATTATTGACTTCTGTTACGAAAAAATCTACAAAATAAAAAATGGGGAATTTTTCATTGTCCATTTTTTGGGGCATTTTTCATATAATAAACGAAAAATGAAATATTACGTACAAATTATGAAAAACTCCACAATTATGAAAAACTCCCTCAACAGCCCGTTCGGAAAGGAAATGAAGAACACCTCGAATGTAGAATTCCCAAAAACAATTATGAAAAACTCCCTCAACAGCCCGTTCGGAAAAGGTTCCAATGAAGAACACCACAAATGTAGAATTCCCAAAAACAAAATGAAATTTTCCAATAACATTCTGAAAAATCCCCCAAACATTTTATGAAAAATTATTCCAAATTTTATAAAAAAACACCCCCCCCAAAAAAAAATTATTGACTTCTGTTACGAAAAAAAGTACAAAATAAAAAATGGGGAATTTTTCATTGTCTATTTTTTTTGGGGCATTTTTCATATAACAAACGAAAAATTAAATATTACGTACAAATTATGGAAAACTCCCCAATTATGAAAAACTCCCTCAACAGCCCGTTCGGAAAAGGTTCCAATGAAGAACACCTCAAATGTAGAATTCCCAAAAACAAATTAAAAATTCCCCAAAAAGCCAACATAAACATTTTCCCAAAAATTCTGCAAAATCATCGAAATAATTTATGAAAAATTCCCCAGTGAAAAAACGGCGCTACGATGACGGCATTGGCGCGGCCGGTTGTATTTTTTGCCAAGCCATAATGGTTCCAAATGTTTTCCCGATTAAAATATTGGACTATTTCCATAGCTGATTTTGGAGATCAGCCAAAATGTGCTCCAAAATTACCACAAAATAGTCAATGCTTGCAACACTTCGCGTGGTGTTCATTTAAATGATATAATGTTTCACACATAATGTCAACGTTGTTGTTCCATTTAATAATCCTCGTCCTAAATGAAATGTGGAGCATAAAAAATCCTAGCAGCTCGTGCAGGAGCTGATGTCGGGCTATCTTGTCTTGTCGGTTAATGGACCTTAGAGGAGATGGAAGAAGATTCGATTTTTATTGAATCATATTCTTCAGTTTTTGTTTGCCATGTTTATCACCCCACCCTCGTACATATCGTGGCGTGTGAGTGTGATGCCTGAAGTTGCTTTTCATGTTTATTGCGGTTGTTGTTTTCTCTGAGTGTAAGTATTGCTGTGTGAGTGTGTGTGTTGACAATCGTTCACATTTGTCGTAGCGTTTCGTTTGCTCTCTTTTATTGTATTTCGGGGTGTATTTGACAGAAGTATCGTGTGACATATCGAGTGTGAAATGTCAATTTAAATTTATTGATAACATGATGAAATGTAACATGGTATAGGCCGACCGATGTGGCGAGTGGCGTAGATACGACCATAACATGAATGTATTTAATGAACGCTTTTAGGTTGAATTTGCAAAATGAAAAAAAAAAACAATGAGTCTGACATTTTCTTCAAGGATCAGTAGGTTTCGAAGGGGGTGGGGCACAGGGTCCAAGGTAGACAAAATTAAAAATCCCCACCCCACTGAAATTTTTTGGGGCATATTTTCAGTATTCGTTATTAGAGTTTTGGGCTGTAATTTAACCCAAACTGTCCCAATTAGATTTTCAATTTTGGGAGTATTTTGGGAGTCAGGCCTAATTTTCAGGCTCCACCACAAAGTTCTTTGAATAAATCACTTTTAATATTTTTCAATTGCTAGATATGTGACTTTAAGATAAACTTTTGAGCAAGGGTCACTTCTTCTTTTAATAATAACAAATACAAACATATTTTTTTCAGGTCATTACTGATTTTCAAATCAACATTGAAAACGGCTTTTCCAACATGGTGTTATTTTGGCATTCAAAGAAAAATTAAATTTGTTGAGATAAATGATCGGATGTTTATTTCATAATAAAGAGGAAGTTATGCCGTTAATAATGAAATACAATATCAGCCAAATGGTCACCACGACCACGCTTACAGGATCATATTCATTTTATGAAATTTTTCATAACCAAATCGCAATTTTGTGATCAAAATCTGGCAAAAACTCAACACTGAAAAACAGTGTTTGTTGGCCTTGATCGCCAATTAAATAATAAAAAAATAATTGTCAAACACTTCAACGAACACTAAAAAATCACCCTTTATATTTATTAAAACTGTTTCTCGTCGGAACATCGCTTTTGTACGAACTCCATCTGGAAAGCATTTGCTGTCAATGACAATGAATTGCCTCAGGACAGTTTCGTTCTAACGCAACTGCTTCAGATTTCCCGGCACGAACTTTTTCTGAATGCCCCTTCTAAATGAGTTCCTATGAGTTCTTTGGCCTATTGCATCTCCTCCGATTGCGCGGTCCACTTTGTCTATGCCTTGCCTCCAAACATGGCTACTCCGAAAAACTCGCTTCAAAAATTCACAAGTTGAAAAGAAGTCACCACACATACACACCTCTGGCACCCGAATGGAAAATACTGGGTTGGTCTTCTCAAGAAGTTGTGCAGTTGCATAATGGCTGCAATGGCAAACTGGACGGTGCCTTTTGAGAGCACTTTGCTCCAACCGAAAAACATGCTTCGACAACGAGTAGTAAGCACAGTGGTTAAAAATCATTTGTCATCACACAAAATGTAATACAATTTTTGAGTTCTATGAATATCGGGTTTCAGAATATAAATGGGAGATTGCTCTGAAATATTCAAATTAAAAATTGAATATATTTTTTTGAAATATAACCAGTCATAATTTTCTTTTCTTCGTGTTTGCAGATAAACTACAATTTCACCATGACAAGAAATTCTGTCATATGTATTTTGGCCTGATTTTGCAACATTGTAGTGAACTATAAAACTTAATTAAATTGTAACAACTTTAAACCTCATAGAACTTGGAAAATATTGCCTGAATCAATACTTATTGAAGTTTTGCTAAGGCAAGTGATTGCTGAAACACTGTGCGATCATGCCGTGGATCATATGCGTTATGCTGTAGTTCGGTTGCGAATGGTTTTTCTTCTGGTCGATTCCTTGTTCATTCACGTTTGATTAATGATTTGGGTGTTCCGCGATAGCACACAAATTACCATTCGGTTACGACAGCCACATGTCAGTTGCTTATGTCATTTTGTTTCGGGCTTGTTACTTCGTTGAGTGGTCCCGCCAGCAGTTGCTTTTCCAGTCATCTCCATGAAATGGTTGGAATCATATTCAGTCATTTGAAATGACTGTCGTGTTATTTTACTTTGCGATATATGGTCTGGGAGGATAACAATCGAGGTGTAGTTGCAGTGCTGTACCTACTCTGGATAGTTCCAGGGAGTTTAAGTATGTTTTATATTAACAGTATCCAGTGAATGAACCGAAGATGGTAACCGGTGACCAATCAGAGATGACCACTATGAGGTAAAAAACAGCAATATTTCGGCTTAAGAACAATAAAGCTGCAGGTGTCGACCGAATACCAGCAGACCGGAGCAGGCGAGCTGATTAAGTGCGTGCATTAGTTAGTTTCTACAATCTGCCTGGCGATTGGAACCTCAGCGTACTATGTCCGATTCATAAAAAAGGAGACAAGACCGTTTGTGACAACTATCGCGGTATAAGTCTCTTATCCATCAAGTATATTCTGTGAAAGACTGAAGCCAAGTCTCGACGAACTGATCCAGCCAGATCAGTGTGGCTTCAGGCCGTACAGATCGACAATCGACCAAATCTTTTCACTACGCCAAATCCTGGAAAAGACTCATGAAAAACAGATCGATATAGACCATCTTTTCATCGATTATAAAGCCACCATCGATACTTCGATAAGAGAAAAACTATTGTCTGTCATGTCTGCGTATAAAATACCAGCAAAACTTAGGTCTTCGGTAAAATGAGAAAGTGACTTCTCCGAGCCATTCACTTCAACAAGAGGTCTCAAACAGGGCAACAGCTTATCGTGTATCCAATATCCTGATGGAGATGATATTAGAAAATATAGAAGTTAATAAAACTGGCGCTCTGACAACCAAGGCCCCCACTCTCCTCGCATATGTTGACGACATTGACATCGCCGGAAGGACAGAGCAAGATGTAATTGGCTCTTTTTCTAGAATCAAGACGGAATCAGCAAAGATGGCTCCAATGGTGAAAGAGGCCAGGTAATCGTCGCAACGAAAAACGGCGACATAGTGAAGGTTGGCAGTTGCAATGTCGAGGGAATGAAAGAATGGATATGTCTCGGTTCCGCCATTAATAGAAATAAAGCGAAGGATCGTGCTGGCAAATAGATGGTGTTTCGGGATCCATAAACACTTCAAGAACAAAGCCCTCTTTCGTCGATCTAAAATAACACTTTACAACACACTTTTTCTATCCGTGCTTCCGAAACATGGGTACAGATAAAGCTGTGAGAGAGAAAAATCCATCGCAAAATCTATAGCCCTATCTGTGTTCACAAGGAGTATAGGCGTCCAACGAACCGTGAGCTCTATGAGCTACATTCCGACATTAACGTAGTTAAGCGTATCAAAATACTGCGATTGCAGTGGCTGGGCCATATCGACCGAATGAAACCAAACGCTCCAGCCAGAAAGGCGTTGGACGACAACTACCACGCAAGGCGCAGACAGGGAAGACCGAGACTCCGTTGCATGGACCAAGTGGAAGAAGGCATGCAGATGCTTGGTATCATGAACTGGAGAAGCCAAGCAGAAGACCGAAGTGCTTGGAAATCACTTATTAATCAGACCAACAACAGGTTGTAGAGCCAACCAATGGAAGTAAGTAAATAAGTATCCAGTGAATGAAGATACGAAAACAGTAGACTTGGGAACAAAAACTAAACATGAACAAGATCAACAACAGAAGTAATAGAGCCACCGAAGTAATAGAGCTTTTTCTAAAAAGGGAAAAGTCGTCTCTGCCTAAAATCAAATTTAGTTGTCTTTATTTTAAGCTGTCGCAGTTTCATATGGACACGAACTAATGAGGGAAATTTTGAAAACTTGTCGGCGAACCCTAATGTTCTCCTTTGTCCCTAAACAGCTACTGGGACAATATAGGCTACTTTGTTCTAGCGAGAGAGCACAAAGCAAACTAGCCTTGAGGCTCAAGTTAAATGACTATTCAGCTGGTCATTTTTTGCACCAAATAGTTACTTCCGCTCTACACAGAGAGAAAAATTAACCTTATATAAGGTTAACTTAACCATAAATAAACATGATTTGGAGTCTACGTTATATATGGTTAATTTAAACATCTTCTTGTTGACTGGTATTTAACAATAATAATAGTTAATTTAACTACTCCCTGGTTGAATTATTTAACCATTAAACTGGTTGATACAAAAATAATTATTGTTGTTTTAACAATGCATTGTTGAATTTTTCAACCATGAAAATTGTTAATATAAAAATGTCATTGTAAATTTATTGAAACAATGCATGCTCAATTTAACAACGAAATCGTTAATATTATTAAATACTACAGTGTTTGTTTCTGTTGTTCGAGATCGTTGATTTATTTCTATTTCTTTGCAGAAATATACATTTTCCAAAAAAGCTTTACGAATTGCAGGCAAGGTTTCGGAAGCTGTTACAGTTCTTCATCGTTACCCATTTGCTATGATGCCTGCAGCAATTTTTGTATAATAAGTGTCCTAACTCTATGCGAGTGAACGAGAACTACTGTTTAGTAGCGCATATCCCCAAAAAATCAAGCACTAAAGCAAACACGTGCATTACAAAGCCACAGCTCAACAAGCAGTGAAGATAGCATTTGGTGGTGGTTTTTTTGAAAGAGCGAGATTAAGTGCTCACATTTGAGAGAAAAGGAAGAGTGGAAAAAGAGTGGGGGAGATAATCGCATTTGTTGCAACTTCGTGTAACATAATACTGAACTTCGTCTAACACAAAGCAGTTCAAGAACTTCGACACAACAGAGCCGAATGATCTTTGAATTGTTGTTTATTTCGCACATTTTTCAGACTCTCTCTCGAAAAAATCAACCTTATATAATGTTAACTCAACTATTTTTCATGTAAATTTTACCTTATATAACGTTATTTTGACTTTGTAATCAAATATTTACCATGCAGAAATTAACCAGACACATGGTTAAAAAAATCGTTGTACCTTTGGCTCGGTGTACACTATGACTTCCCCCTATGCTTTTGTGGAGAGTTTCTTTTGAAACGTCATGTTTGAAATGGTCAACGATGACATTATAAATACAAGAGTAACCGCAATAAACTCTTCTTGACTGCTTTTCTAACCGCATTGCTTCTCCTTCGCCAGCATTCGTCGAAAGTCGTGCCATGAAATGAAAGCCAAGGTGTACATACGGTCTAACTGTTTGGAGGAATAGACATCCAGCTGCAACATTATTTATATATACATTTATTAATTCATTTATTTATTTATACATATTACGATTGCTTTAAGAGGACATCATCGCTCATCGGATCACATTTCAGAACTTTTTTTGCTGCTCCATTACTTTACCAAAACCCACTGGTCCTAATCAAATGACCGGTGCTGTATACAATCTATCCTATGCAGACAATCAACTGAAAAATATGACGAATTTACTGGACATGTTTCTTAAGCTATGCGAGGTCTTGCCTAATTTGATCATATTATGGGTAGTCTAAAAGCTCTCACACTCACCGTCCGTTTGCCTTGCCTACCGACCGACATGACCCGGCGTATGGACAACAGCGAATGACTTGACCAAACAACCGACTGATGGACAGTCGCTTAGATAGACTTTAAAATGCATTCATTCAAAAATGTTCTTACGGAAATGTCGACCGGTGAACAAATGAATGGGCAATGATGGATTTGATGCATGTTTGTAGAGCGTATTTTATTATTATTTTTTCTTTTGAAACCGATGGTTTTTCTTTTTGGAATCCTGGTCAATGTCGGCATGAGAGCACGTACTGCCTGAGAGCTTTATAGGTTATTTAGGTTAAGCTTATACGTTTGAGTCTGTTTTTCCTTTTCTTTTTTTTTTTTGCATATTCGCCGTGGCTAACACACATATTTTGCATGTGAACATGTGTGCGATTGTTGCTCGGGTCTCTTTGGTTCATGTTGAGAGAGAATACAGTGGTGATGACTTGCCAGACAGAAAACAAAAAACGGCAGCGATTTTAAAAAGACATTTACAGAGGTTTTAAATGGGCTCCTTGGGTAATTGCATGATTAGAAGCCAGAAGTTTACATCCTGTTTCCCTCTCATTGTTGGCACTGGCCAGGTTGGACATATTGGAATTTTAATTTTGATTCGTAGATCAACGAGATTTTGAATGGTTGCCAATATGGACGATATCTATTGTCTTCGGGGGGTGTAACTCGTAATGTAAAGTTACTTAACGGTATTATGTGGTGAACTCAGTAGGATCCTGATCGACTGCATCTCAAGTGGTAATTCTCTCGGGTTAAGAGACTGGAGTTGGGCACCCCAGGTGAACTCAATAGGATCCTGATCGACTGCATCTCAAGTGACTCAAGTGGTAATTCCCTCGGGTTAAGAGACTGGAGGTGGGCACCCCAGGTGAACTCAGTAAGATCCTGATGGAGAACTCAGTAGGATCCTGATCGACTGCATCTCAAGTGACTCAAGTGGTAATTCCCTCGGTTTAAGAGACTGGAGTTGGGCACCCCATGCCTGGTGCCTCTATACAACTGACGGACGTCCTCGATGATTACAGAGCTGACATCACCGATATGTAATTGGCGCTGTTTCCATATTCGAGAAGTAATCGGCAAAAAAATCTGACGGTGAAGTTTGACGAAAGAAATAAAGTCTGTAAACAAAGTTCTCAGCTGGACAATAGCTAGAGGCCGAGGTGAAATTAAAGAATTTTGAACTGCACTAAATGAATAAGCACTACGATCTTGTCTGGTCTCTTAAAGACTTCTTTTCACTTCACCTTTCCTGACCACACTGTTCGTGTTAGTTGTAGCCTAAGGTGTTTATAATTCTGGTCAATCTGATTCAAATTGACAATTTGGTTCACTTAGCTGAAAGTAGCATCTATCAGGTGTTTTTTTAAATAGCTTGAAAAATTCAAATGTTTGTGCAAGACTGACAGGTTATGGGCATGCAATTTTTTTATTACAATCTGGTAGATAATTTCATGGCATTTTTTGTTGTTTTAAATACAATCTCCGGCAGTAATGATCAGTTTACTTTTCCTAATAAGTCTGGCTGTAAGACGTCAATGGGGCCTTGAATATTGGCCAACAGCGCCATGATGAGTTGACAAACCTTACCGAACAGAAATGTCAGCACAGTTTGACATTACCAGCTGTCCATAGTTATCGACGTCGATAATCTTCATGCAGCTTAAAAAACTTTCTATATTGGTACGATGTTCCTCCATTTGAATTTGTTCTTCGAGATAGTTACGAGTGACCAGTGAACTGTTTTTGGAATGCCTAGCTCCTCATCAACAAACCCCTGTACTGCCGTCCTAAGAAAGAAATTCACATCTCCATTTTGCGTAATATTGAGATATTTAGTTTGTATATTTCTTATCTTTTGCGCCTTATCTTAATATATATTTACCCTCGACACTGATTCACTGACTCTGTCACGCAGTACGTAGGAATTTAAATAGACATTCTATAATTTTCTATAAATAATAATAATAAAAAAAATAATATATTTTTTTTGTACAGAAATTGTGTTTTCCCGAAATTTTTTGTTTACCAACAATTTTTTTTTACAAAAATTTTTTTTTTTCCACAAAATGTTTTTTTTATCTACAAAAATTTTTTTTTTCAACAAATTTTTTTTTTCAACAAAAATTTTTTTTTTCATGAAACATTTTTTTTTTCAACAAATTTTTTTTTTTCCCAAAAATTTTTTTTTTTTCAACAATTTTTTTTTCCATATTTCAGCGGGCGCCATAGGCGCATTACAACTTACTAATAATTAAATATTTTTAAAAAATATTAAAAATGATTTTAAGACGCCTTGCAGTTGAAATTCAGAATTTCCTTCGCGGCTCCGAATGTGGTCAGTTTTGAAATTTTGACTATTGTGACTTTCTTTCTTAGGGCGTCAGGATAATTGTGTCTTTTTGTTCGTATCCAATTCGGCTCTGTTGTTTCAGTGACCCATATTTCGTTCAAGTTAGTTCTCTCTCAGAAGGACCATGGAGCGCCATGACCTTTCAAAAAAAGCCTAAACTACCTTCTTATAATTCCAAAAAGAACATATTGTTTGTATTGTGTTTTTTCCCCTCAACTTAACCGAAAAGTGAGCTCTTTTTCATAACAACTAAACACGGTGTAATATGGAAAACATGGTTAGCCCACTAAGTTGGTCTTGTGATCGTTTTTGTTTTTTATTTTTTTTTGTTCTCTCTTTTTGTAGTCAACCTACAATAAATTATTGAATGAATTTTGCAGCCAACAGTCTCAAAAGTCAAATATAAACAACAAACGAAAATGATTGACTTTGACTTGTCGTCGGATCGCTGAGACTTCGAAGTATCTTGAATGCACCCGCTGGTGCATTCCCAGAAACTTGCAGCCATGACCATATGTGCAATGTCCTCCTCCGAACGGAATATCCGCGTATGGTTCAGGTGGTGAAGTGACGACATTAATAAACATAAAATTGCTTAATTTTGTTGTTGTTGTTGTTGTTATGACTCTATTCTTAGTCTTGCAAAAGCAAAAAATGATTATAAACGACTTTAATAGCCGCAAAACAACAGAACGAAAAAAACCGCACAAACATCACTTGGCCTGTGTCCGTCCAATGCAACTTTTGGTGGCAGCGTAAATGTGTTTTTTTGTGGCTGTTGTTGTTGTTGTTGCTTAAACATGTTGGCATTTATGCCATTTAACGGCGCCATCGCCTATGTACTAATATCTGTATATGTATGTACGCGTATATGCAAATGTTGCAACTAAGTGCATGTTGCACGTTAATCTTGTATTTCCCCTGCCGCCAAAAACTCTGAACGCCTCTTTCACATTTCAGTGAGAGGTTTTTTTTTTTGTTTTTTTGAGTATCATTTGTTTTTGTTGTTCTCTCCATTATGCTTAAGATTTGTGGCAATCATAAATTAAATGTATTTAATGTCGATTAAAATCATAATCACCATGTTTTATTGATAACATAAATTTCGAGGTTTCACTGAACGCCGCGCCAGTGTAGAATCGGAAAATTTGTTTTGTCAGATTGGACTTTTGATGCGGTTGAGATCAAAGAGATTTTGCATTTTTTTTTTTTTAATAACAAATGTAATGATAAAGACAAGAAGACATTTATTAATGTCTAAAGAAAATATGAAAACATTTATACTCAACTTATGGTTTACAATCACTTTGGCCCCCCCATTAGGAAATTATTTGTAAACACTCTGGCACTGTTGTCGAGGATAGTTCTCATACAGGGCTTTCCAACAAGAGGTGTTATTTTGGTATTCAAAGAAAAATGGAATATTTTTGAGATAAATGATTTATTTCATAACAAAGAGCAAGGTTTGCGGTTAATAATTAAATACAATATCAGCCACCACGACCATGCTTACAGGGCCATATCCTTTTCATGAAATTATCCATAATCAAATCGCCAAGTGGCTGCTCTCTGTCCTTGATAGCCTCACGAATTCTATCTTTGAGGTCTTGAATCGACGCTGGGCCGTTGGTCTAGACCTTATCTTTCACGTGGCCCCAAAGGAAGAAGTCGCAAGGTGTCAAATCTCAAGATCTTGGTGGCCAATTGTGATCACCTCTTCGAGAGATAACATGGTCCGGAAACTTTTCTTGTAAAAGAGCAATGGTTTCGTTACTTGTGTGGCACGTAGCGCCGTCTTGTTGAAAGTAAACGTTGTCCAGATCAATATCATCCAACTCCGACCATAAAAAATCATTAATCATCTCTCGATAGCGCAATTCATTCACCGTAACTGTTGATCCGACCACATTTTCGCAGGTCCAATGACCCCGCCGGACCATAAACCGCACCAAACAGTCACACGTTGAGGATGGAGAGACTTCTCAACAATAACTCTTGGATTTTCCGAGCCCCAGTTGCGACAAATTCGCTTGTTGACATAGCCACCGAGGTGGAAATGGTCCTCATTAGTCAAGATGATTTTGCGATGGAATTCCGAATGATTTTCATGCATTTCAAGGACCCAATCAGCAAAGACACGACATTGTTTGATGATCGGCCGGCTTTAGTTATTGTGTTAACTGAAATTTATAAGCCTTAAGACCCAAGTCTTTCTGCAAAATACGGTGTAATGATGTTGGGTGGAATGCCCAATTCCAAAGAATGACGAGGAATGGACAAACCTGGGTTTTCTTCAACACTTTGGGCTACAGCCGAAATATTCTCAGTTTTTCTTGAGCGACTTGTACGGGTTTTATTCTTCACATCACTAAATTGTCCCACAAGCTCGAATTTTTCCAAAAATTTCTCTACTGCGGTCCGACAAGGCGCTTCAGGACGAACAAAAAAATATTTTAGTTTAGCGAACTGTGACTTAGTGATCCGATTTTTGTGAGGAGATTTTTTTCAGAAATCCCTACGCTTATGAAAAAAAAATCCGTTTTTTCCCTACACCCACTTTTTTCCACCCTACATTTTTCCCTACGATACTTTTTTGAACTTTTCAAAACAATAAACTTTATTTTTAATTTGTATATTTAAATTTTGCTACCAAAATTCAGGTTTATTTAAAAAAAAAACAAAAATAGCATAAAAATAAACTAAAAACAACATAAAAAAATAACAAGTATGTATAAATAACAAGATGTACATTTGAAATGTACACTGTTAATTACATTAGCTTGTATATGAGATCAAATAATGCAAAAAGAAATCTTTGTTTATTTCTTTTTTAGTATCTACATTAGTATTATTTATACAATTCAGCATAATTCATTTTTTGGAAATGACTAGATTTACATTTAAAATTTACACAGTTCATTACATTAGCTCGTAAATGAGACCTAATAATGCAAACGGAATTTAATATTTCATGGCTTAATTTGTTTCTTTTTTTTTGTACGTACATCAGTAGCAATAGAAAATATCCTTTCCGCGTCTGCATTAGCATGTGGTAAACTTAATACAACTTTTGTAAGTTTTGCAAAATTTGGAAAAATTAAATTGTCATTGACATTTTTTGACTTGCAGACTTTGGACCAAAATGCTTCAGTATCTAATTTCACAATATTTGTTTTTCATATTCAGAAAAGTTATATTCCAAAGTTATCCATTCTTGGGTTAGTAAATTTAAGTCAATTTTATACTTATCACATAACAATTTAAATTGGTAAACGCCATTTCTTTGAAAATAGACTTATCATTTAGTGGCAATCTTTTTTGAGTTTCTTCAAGTGCAGTGATGTACAATTGTAGACAATCAGATTTTATCTGATGAGAACTAGTTTTTGAAAACGTTTTCAACAATTCTTCACATTCACTGCCAACATAAACGTGATCTATTGCCAACGAAACATGAGGTGACCTTATGACACAATCGGTCTTTAGGCATTCCTTTTTTCTTTACGTAGGAATAGTACGGTGAAAAAAATACAAATCAAAAAAATTCATACAAATCGATTAAATTAAGTCAAATTTTTGGGAAAAAATCCCTACAAAAAGGGAAAAATCCCTACACTTGGCATCACTGCTGTGACTGCAGATTTTCATCATTTGTGTAGTGAATTTTAATAATTTCAACGCGTGTATCGTCGCATTTTTAGTAATGACGTAGGTTCTACTTGTCAATTGTCAAAGAATAAAAGCTTCAAAAGTGATATCTACCGGAATACCGGGTGCAATATAAATTTACTTTGTAAATAAAACAAAAAATACTAATTTTTCTTATATTTTTTGCACACAAAGTATAAGTTACTCGACTATTGAAATCTCCTAACATTGAAATCTCCATTGAAACACAAACTCAAAGTCTACTTTAATCAAAGTATTTTTGCTTTGGAAGGACTACAGAAATACAATACGAAAAAACTACTTACTTCCTGCAACAGTAAGCATAATTTCTAATAAGAAACCCACATTTCATGTTCATTTCAGTTAAAAAACATTTCCAACTCACATCATAGCTAAACAAAAGACTTAAGAAGCGAACTCATTGTCAAACATCTGCTTGAGATACAAACAGTAAAAAGCCACATTGTTGTTTTTGTAACTATTATTTCTAAGTTTTGATAATTCTGGACAATTAGAATATAATTTGCAATATATTATTCTCTTATTTGTTCAAACAGATTTCATGAAAATATCAAACCGAACAAAGTCAACATGTGTTGACTTTTAAAATATTTATGACTTTCACACATTGTTGTTAAGAGAAAAAAAAACGAAATCTTTGAAAATAATCAGGTTTTTATTTGTCTAAAGATTGAGGAAGCCTGAAACGCGGACAGATAATAGTCGACCTGGGAAGGCGTTAATGCGGCTAGCACAGCATTGGCCTTAGTCTAACTAACGGAAGAGAAGAAAGCTAAGAAGTGGTGGAAATTTTAGTGAAAATGGCAGAAGAGCAGTAAAAGATACAAACTTGTTTCCATTTATATTCGTACTAATATTAAGGTTATGATTATTTGTGTTAAGGCTGGTAAATATAAGTTAATTTTATAAAACAATGTCACATATGGATGACGTCTTAGGTAATCAACTTGGCCAACTGCAGCTATTGCATTATGAAATCAAATAACACAGAGTAGCCCAGCCTGTCTGGAGCAAATGGCTACGATCGCATGATGAGAGAAAAAATAAATGAAAATAACAAACATCCAGAGGTCCAAAGGATAACAACTATTTTGCAGCTAAGTCTGTTTGGCGGACACCTTATTAAATTAGCCAAAACTTCTTCAAAATGCCTGTAAAATCTATTACCCAGAAGGCCAATAACCAGCCCTCTCACACTTCTATTAAAAACAATTATACCTTCACTGCCCTAAGTAGGGTATCCCCGCATACATGGTAGCGGGGACACAAATGTACATAGATCTCTTAGCATACACGTGTCCGACAAGCTTCCTGAGTTTTATTTTATGGCGCATAGAAAAACAACACTATCCGCATCCAAATAAAAGGATCCCCAACAAACAAAAAAAAAAAAAAACAGAGTTTTCAATTCATATCGCAGTACAACATTTTAATGTGTTGCCGTGGTTGCTACACGGCATGGTATGGCATGGCATGGTAGAAATAATAACAAAGTCAATGCTAAAAGTGGGCATTCATAAATTTGTAAATTCTCACTTGGCGTGACAATTGCCACAGAATGAATAACAACAGTCACACCATAATGCAGTGCAACATCCATGGCATCAGAAAGTGCAACATGGGCCTGCAAGACCACAACCCAGACAAGCAAGCGAACAAACAACAGCAACAACATTAAATGTTACACTCAGCCAAATAAGACTGTGCGAGTGTTGAGGTCATTGAAGTCAGACGTAGACCAGTGTACGGAAAGATGTCTCCTAGTAGGGGTACGAACCTAATTTAAATTCGTTTACCATGTCAGTCTTACAATCCCAGCCACACATCTAACTGCATTTCTTAAAAGCTAATTCATGATATTAAATCTCAGCACAGAAACGAACATATGAATCATATTTATAGCGGCCCTGCTTTTGGGAAGTTTGACCCTAACAATTTTTTAAATAAAAACAAGTTGGTAGCAGGCTGGCCTATCAGCGTGGGGGTTGTGAGTTTGATTTGCACCAGACTCTTTGGTCTGTCGCTGCATAAATCTAACACTCATTTGCTCCGATTTCCCAACATTTTGTGATTCTAGAGGGCAGTAATGAATCAGTTTACGCCAGAATTTTATATACTTGTATGTATATTATTTCTTATTTATATTTGATCAGTTTTGGCCCTTTTTTTCAGTTTTCTCCAATTTGTATTCTCTTATCGGATATCTGGGCTGAAAACTTGGAATAAATCACTCGTAATGACAAATCTAAATATGCGTTTTCATAGCTGACAACCTGAAAAGTGCAATAGCTACTTAACTGCGTATGGTCATTGCTGACAACATTGTAATATGAGTTCGACTGTTTCCTATTTTCTATTAATTTCCTGCCATTTCTGATTGATTTAAAATATTTTTTTTGTCACTTACTGAATAGTTGTTTAATAGGCCCCGTTGATTTAAAATGATTTCTTACACTCATGTACCCATCGTGGGCCCCTTTTTTTGGGTTTTTAGTATCCTTCAATTGTTAGCTCAATTTATTAAACTTTTTGGTTTCCCCACCTTTTGTCCTGTTTTTGCCCTTTGTATAACTTTTCATATTGGACCTGTCAGGGTTCATTCTTTGTCACTTTATCCGCATTCATATATATTCATATATTTCACCAGTTTTTGATGCTTCTGTTAACTTTTCTTCCATTTTTTTCAAAAATTTAATCATTCCTGCCCACTACAATTTGTTTCACACACTTTCTCTCCACTTTTTATCCCGTTTTCCCCCTTTTTCGTAACATATCTATCCACCTGTTGTTAGCAAAAATATGTTTCTCCCTTTATTTTTTTTTCCAACAGTTTGTTGCCAAGCGGAGTTGTGGTCCAATTTTCCAAGAAAAAAATCACAATAATTCCTTATTTGTATTTTGGCGTATTTCGCGTATTTTCCCAATTTTATCCTCTTCCAATATAAATTTCCAAAAATCCCGTGAACCGTTTGTTGAGGATATAACGAATTAGTCAGTTAGCCACGTTTTCGTCCTTTCTCAAACTAATACCCAGATGTTTTTGCCAAAATATTGTTCGCCTTCTTGTCCCTTTTTTTATCCCGTCTTGGCCGCTTTTTCCGTCACATCTCTAAATCATTTCCAACTGTTTTTGCCAATCCTACTCGTGGACTAATTTTCCAACAAAAATCACAAGATTTTATTAAGTTGTATTTTTGGGTATGACGTTTTCCCCCATATTCCCCAAATTTCATGATTCCAGCTTCAGCCGTTTGTCAGTCAGTCACGCAAGAATTTTATATATATATATGGAAAATAATTTATGTTTTTCTAACCAAAAATATATTTAATGCTTCAAAATAAAGTAAACACTTTTGCAAAAATATTTGGTTGGCTTTCCTTTTGTAACTTTCATCTTCAAATAAATTTCAATCGGACGCTCTGATTTGGTATTTAGAATTTTACCACGAAGTACTTTAAATATTGTCAACTAATAACGCACATTTCTAAAATCGCCTAATTTTAAATCCGCATTAAGAGTGCAAACACGTCAAATCAGCAAACACTTTTTCCAATCAATCGATCTGGTAACCTTAGCCATGCAACTTTGATTTCTCCCAATTAGAGCATCCTTTTTCTAATGCACTTGTACGCCAGTACATTTGTCTCTTTCGCACCCATACACATTTCGCATATGGTCTAAGATGAAGAAGAACTACATGAAGTTCAGTTCTTTCGCCGCTCTTTTACTGTGTCAACGTACAAATTGCAGCTAATTAATAAAATATTGTTAAAGATCATACGAAAAGTTAATACAAATTAAAACAAACAAGTTCCAAATAAAAGACAATTGTTAAGAGTCCCCAGTACATCAACGTTACTGTCTGGTTGGAAAATTCGCCAAGAAAACAAACATATTAACATGTGTGTCGGTTGTTCGTGGTCGTATAAAAGCAGTGTTCGCCTGTGTGTTCGTGTGTGTGGCGCTTGTGTAAGAACGATGCGCTCTCGGTTGGAAACACATTAGAACGACGAATGAAACAACAACAAATATTGATTGATCTCGGCGGTCAGCTGCCTTTTGCGGAGAGTTGTTGTGATGTTTGTGTTGTAAATTAAAAACAAGTGTTTGTGAAATGTTTTGCTTTTGTTTGTTTAAAAGGAAATTCGAAAGACTGCGACTTAACCCCTTAAACATTAAGACCGTCTACAGACACATCATTAACATTCATTTCAAATGGGTTGAAGGGTTCGCGGCTTCATTGGTTAAAGTGTCAACTTACATTCAGCGTTTGTTTGTTAAAATGAAATGACGATCACCATGTTTGGTCTAAGAAAGGGTAAGTCAACATATTTTTTCAATTTTGTTAGTAGAATTTTATGTTTGTCGGCCTGGACTCAACTTATCGGTTATAACTTTTTTTTTTTTTTTGTTAGAATATCGATTTTTTTCAAGTGGAAATAACTTTTTGCTTATATCTCCAAAAGTTCTTTCTGGAATGGTCTGCTGATTTCGAGCGAAATGATGATTAGTGAATTTTCGCACTATCTGTTTGTCAGCTGCTCCATCTGCACTGATATTCGTGAAAGCTCCGGTTTGTGTCATCGATATCATGCATGTCTTCTGTCGTCCTACACAAGGGGGTGGTGAATTGGCGAAAGTCGTAACTGTTCGAAAATTGATTGTTGTTTGGGTAATAACGAGTGGTTTTGGTACTCTGTTAAAATAAATCCCCATTTTCATATAAATGTGTTTAAAAGATAATTTTTATTTCTGTTATTCAGTGGCAGAAATTGGGTTTTTTCTATCTGTGGCCAAAAAATAAGTTAAACATGTTTGTGTATCACAAATATGGTGAAATAAAAAAAGTCACGCTCGGCAAGAGATGTAGTCCTTAATAAGGGATAAATAAGGAATTTTGTAAGATTTTTTTATTAAACAATTAAAATTTTATTTAAATTTGGAAATTTTTAAGTTTCACAGTTTCTGGTCAATAAATATTCACTATTGTAAAACCAACCAAACTGGCTTAGGGGAACAATTCAACAACAAAATTATGGTGGCTTTTGAAGGTGGAGTGACAAAAAAAATTTAATTTAAATAATATTTGGAATTTTTTTTTAGTTTTAGAGTTTCTGGTCAATAAAAGTTCTAACCAACCAAACTCGATAAGGGAAAAATTAAACAAACAAAAATTATGGTCGCTTATTAAGGTGGAGTGAAATAAGAAAAAGTCACACTCGGAAAGAGATGTAGTTTGCGATCCTTAATAAGGAAAAAAAGGACTTTTTTTCTCAAAAATTTTAATTTAAAAAATATTTGGAAAATTTTCTTATTTTTAGAGTTTGTGGTCAATAAATGTTCACTATTTTAAAACCATCCAAACCCGCAAAGGAAAAAAGTAACATTTAGCCGGAATATGCGACTATACAGGGCCTCTCATCCGTTCATTGTCAAATGGCCGATTGATCGGACAATTCATTCTTCAGCCGTACTGTGAAATAATCTTTCAGCTAGTGGTTTTCCTGCCTGCTATGACATTATCAAATACAAGGCGAACACCAACAAACACACTCCCTCTTTCCTCCTTCTGATGCCCCTACTTTCATGGGGGCATCCCCTGAGTGCTAGACAAAAAACAAAATAGTTCCTTCTTCAAAAAATTAACTTAACATTTTAATATGAATATTGGTCGACCATCCTCCTTTTTGCCTCAAATACTTTTATTTGGATACTGAGCAAGCTCATATTGCTAAAATTTTGAATAACTTGATACATTGCTTTTTAGGATTTTCTTCAAACCCAACTCCAACATAGCAAAATTATAAAAAAATTAGTTCCTTGTTTTTCCCCTTATTAAGGATCCGAAAATACATTTCTTCGTAACATTTTTAAATTAAAAAAAAATATGTTTTCACTCCACCCTAATGCTTATTCCCATGACCATATAGAGGGCAGACGTTCCAAGTCGTAGAGTTCAACTGCGAACTCTGATGTGAGTTATCAGCATAACACGATTTCAAAGAACATTTCCTTTTTTTTGGTGAAAAAGAACAGATGCGCCCTCTATTGGAAATATTCAGCAAACAACTTGGAACGTCTGCCCCCTAGATGGTGATTATTAAATTTATTTATGTCACTAAGAAGGAAGCTGGTCACATCCTTGGCGAAGAGCCATACAAGATCGAAGTGCTTGGAAATCATTGATTAAACAGGCCAAGGCCGTAAATACAGAGGTGACTAATCATCTTGTATTGACAATTGTCGATTGTAAACTTTACATTTTGGATTATGGCACGTCACTTTCGACCAATTACTTACTTACTTATTTCCCTTAACATTCCATGATGGAACTGACGGGGATCTTCTCTCGCATTAGTGAGCTGTGCGCGATACAAATTGTGTATACTCACCCGCCGGAATCTACTGTCTAAAGCCGGCTAATGCTTTTCTAGAGCAGTTTCACATGGCTTAGAAATTCCTCTCTTACTCGTAATGTCGCCAACATTTATGAGGTGGAAACAGCCGCTGAAACATGTTTGATGGTCTTACCCGGTTTCGAACTCGGGTACTTCCATGTGATAGTCTCACACACTTCCTTCCACAATTATTTTTTGGACAAATCTGTCCGACATAAAATGACAACAAACTAAAAAAATGTCGATCGGTAGCCCTGATCCAAAAAGTCGAAGCATCTACAATTGTGTGGATACGAAATTGTTGTGAATAACGGATGCCCTGATTAGGCTCCAAGTCGTGAAAAATCCCGAAGAAGCAATTCCAGAAGTCCTTGCTTATTTCCCAGCATCAAAAATAGATCATCAAAACCAATTCATGTTCTCTTTTTTCAGATTGATTTCTGCAAATCTCCCTTCAAAATATTCTATCCAAGCAACTAAGGTTTTGCATGAGCGTCACTCATGTCCTTATCCGTTTTCCCTTAATCGACCTTGTTCAACAAAATGAACTCTCCAAAATGTAAAGCTTTCTGAAATCCATTCCATCTTAAAGAAAATATCCTCGTAAGGTGTACGATAAACTGCTGAGCCATCTCGTTGAGATTTCTGCGATTTTCTAGGGCTGATATTGAATTCAGCAAGACAAAATCCAGGAAATTCTTTTGTTTTCCTTTCACCGGCTTAGTTTCTAAAAAAATATGCCCAAAACAGCACTCATCAACTTTAATATATCCACGTTCCTTGTGAAGACAAGTCAAGTCAAGTCAGTTCCATGCAACATTTTTCTCCGAGTGTATTTTGCAACTTGCAATTGCAACATTTTGTTTGTTGCTACATTTTGCCAGCTTTTTGTTGTTGTTGTGAATTTTTCTTATTTTGTTGTTGTTGTTTTTGTTATTGTTATCTTGGTATTGTTGGCCAGTGGTAGTGTGTCCGCATGTATGTACCTACAGATCATGAAGAAGGGCCCAAAAAAAAAACGAACACAAAAAAAATTATAGTTTCATTGTGGAAAATAGACATCTCATTGTCGCCTTTTGGGGCGTTAAGCATGTCGAAAGTCGCTGTTCTTGTCGCTGTTGCTGGCAACTCTTCTTGTTTAGGCTCAGAAATCCCAAAGCACGTAATCAATTTTAAGCTTTTGTTGTTGTACACTTTTTTTTTTGTCGACTGCACTTTGGTATACATCGAAGCCAACAACAACGCTTCAGCTTCAGACAAAAAAAAAATGGAACGCTTGTAAAATGTGGCCTTTTTCGTGTAAAGTCAGTGCGATAAGCTTCAGTCAGTCAGACAGACAGACAGACATAGGGAGACCATAGCATTTGTGGTGTCTCCATCTCTGAGGTCTGAACCCTGATGCTATTTAGTTGTTGTGGATTTTCGTTTTTCTTTTCTTTTTAAACTTGTAATATTGCTGGTTTTACAAGATGTTTCCTGTCTCCAAATCGAACTGTTGTCAATAGACAGACAACAGCAACAACAACAACAAAAGGGACAAAAAAGAGCGAGCACGGCCCTTCGTTTATTTCCTGTGGACGTCACAGACAACTTTTCAATTTTGCTCGCCACATGGTGAGCGGTGAACACATTGGAGACCAAACAACGTCATTGGCGTCAGACAGTCAACGCCACAGCCTCAACTCGACAGCGACGTGTGTGTGCTGTATGGGTTACAAAAATATGTATAATCTGTCAAATACTTTGATATAATGTGGATCAATTGAAATATTTATGATGTGGTTTATTTAGTTGTCGATATTCGATTGGTCTCGGGACGAGAGTGTGAATGAAGTGTGGCAGGACTCACAATGTAAAGAAATAAAGTACAAATGTCCATCTATTGTGTGATCTGATAGATTAGCGTGTATGATGGAAAACCAATTGGTGTTGCATTTCATGAAATTGATTTTTGATTCGAGGGAAAGCACAACTAGATTTTGAGCGACAATATGAATAACCAAGGAAGTAATGAAGTTCAGCACAGAAAGTCATTGATCTCTAAAATAGAAGCTCAATCTCAAATACTTACAGTGCTACTCCGGAATTCATGACAACCACCATTTATGAGATTTTCGAGAAACGTTCCTTGTCATTCGCATTTTTACTATCAATCCTGGAATTTCAAGATTGAAGTTCATAAACTGCAGATATGACGGTTGTGTTTGTATTAACGGCCGTGGTAGAACCCCGGTAAGATCACCAGACATTATCCAGCGGCTGTTTTCACCTCGACTTTACGAGAAAAAGAGTAATCTGTAAGCCATGTATAACTTCTCTAGCCGTCCGGGGCCGGTTTTAAAACAGTAGGTCCTAGTCAATGAGTATACAAATTACATTGTGTACCGTCTGTTCCTTCGTGGAGTTTTAAAGGAAATATCGTCTATGTAGAAGAAAAAGTCATCAACTACACTTTTGCGAAAAATGAGTTTATTGCATTTTATTTCATAATTTTCCATTGTTTATTTTTTGCGCTTATCGATATGCGCATATCTATTTTATTTACTAAGATTTTTTTTATAACTCATTAACTGCAGGTTTGCGATAAAATTTGTGAAGAAAACATCATTATCTACCTAAGGTTTTTGCCGATATAACAGTATACAACTTATGCAGAAATTTTTGGTGGATAAAATGTTTTATTTAATAACACTAGTCAACAGTCAAAATGTACTCGGGATGCGATAATTTTTTCTGTGTAGATAACCTTGACATGAGCTCGAAAAACGCAATAAAAATTTTTTTTTTCGTTTGGTTTTTTTTTTATTTTTTTTTTTTTTAAATTTTAAAAAAATTTTTTTGGTTAATTTGTTTCGTCCGGCATAACTCGGGAACCACTAGCCCGATTTAATTGAATTAAATTTTAAAAAATTTAAAATTACAATTCCCTTAATCTGTTCATATATTGTTTTCCTATACAGTTTCCAAGTTAAAAATGAATATATAAAGGAAAAAACTTATTTTTTGCCTAAATATTTAAATTTTTTTTTTTTAAAAATCCATAAAAAATCCAAAATGAAAAAAAAATGTCAAATCTTATTACTTTTACGTAAAGTCACATAACCTATGAGCAAAATGAGACAAAGATCATGAAAATCGATGCACGCGTTTCGCTTTTATTCGCAATTGAGTAAAGGTATGAATTTCAAAAATTTGCTCGACATATGCACAACTTTGTCTATGGTAAGGTTTTTTCTTTTTTATTACAAAAAAAATTAAAATTTGTTGGGTGACAAAAATATATGAAAATTTGAAATTTTTGAAATTCATACCTTTACTCAATTGCGAATAAAATTTAATTCAATTAAATCGGGCTAGTGGTTCCCGAGTTATGCCGGACGAAACAAATTAACCAAAAATTTTTTTTTAAAATTTAAAAAAAAAAAAATAAAACAAAAACCAAACGAAAAAAATTTTTTTTATTGCGTTTTTCGAGCTCATGTCAAGGTTATCTACACAGAAAAAATTATCGCATCCGGAGTACATGAAATTTTTTTCATTTTGTTGAGTAGTGTAATTAACAAATTGTGGTATATCGAAATATTGGATTTTTAATGATAACTTTTATATAAAACACCTTATAACTCAAAACTATGAAAATGTAGATGATGAGTTTTTGTTCTACATAGACGATATGTAGAATTTTGTAAGGCTGAGATTTTATTTACTTACGTACATATATCACTGATTGTTGGTCCTGGACTGCCTTATAAATGAATTCCAAGTTCGTCATATCAAGCATTTTCATGTCGTCTTCCACTTGGTCCTGCCACCGGAGTCTCGGTTTGGATTCATTCGGTTCAGCGCCATTTAAAAGCTCTAGTATGACACAGATAGTGACATCTAAATAATGGATAACCCCATTTTGCTTTTCAAAAGTAAACGTAACTAAAACACAAATAAAATATTTTTTTTTCATGATATTTCTTTTTTATTATAAAGTTTGAACGTTGACATTATGTGTGAAACACTACATCATTTAAATGACCGAAGTGTTGCAAGCATTGATTCATTTGAGGTAATTTTGGACCACTTTTCGGGACATATTGGGCGGTATCTCAGCCATAACTTGACGAATGTTTGTTTCTTAAGTGCTCAAGAGTTAAAGGTTTATCTGCATAAACAGGGTCTTTCGCGTAGCCCCACAAAAACCTAATGGTGTCAAATCGCATGATGCGTGGTGGCCCAGAAATGTCTCTTGCAATAAAGCCATATCCAAGTCGTATTCTTCAATAGCAGGCAAAAAAAAAGTCGGTTATCATACAACCATAACGCTCCGAATTGACGGTGACAGTCGTTCCCTCGTCGTTTTCGAAGAACTAGGGTCCAATCACACCTTCGGACCAAAGAGAGCATCAAACGGTGACTTTTTGTGGATGCAATGGCCTGTCTTCAATTACTTGAGGATTTTCAGAACGCCAACTACAACAATTTTGTTTATTAACATCACCCACCGGGTGAGAAATGTGCTTCATAACCATAACCCTAAACTCTCCTCTTAAAGCACGATATGTGGCTGTGCCAGAATCACCATTTTTGTAGTAGGTTTTAATCATTTTTACGCGTTGTGTGATAGTTAAGCGATCCATTTTCGTCAATGTCAGACTTCCAACCGAAAAGAAAAAAAAATTGGTTTTACAACTTAGTTTGACAGATGACGAATTCCAGCCCTATACTTTTGAAACCAGGAAATGGTTAACCCTTTAGATTGTGCAGACGTACGACTACTATACAAATAGTCTTAGGTCGTCTCCCTGCACGCTGAAAAATAAGTCTGTTTTTGATGGTTACACACAAGTAAAATGTGTTTGGTCTTTGTAGCAAGTAAAGGTTATTTTGTAAATATAACTCATTTGCTATAAATATTACATAGCGTATTTGGGAAAAACAGACAACGAACTTCAATTCCACAAAGTACAACATTTGGGTGCGAATAGGTGTGTATTTGCAACTGTTTTCGTAATTTTTTTTTCTGCATTTACGCTCTTTAAAATAAAAGCAATACCCATAGAATGAGATGGATTGTTGTATAGAAATTCAGAAATTGAAAAAAAAATAAAAAGTGACCTAAAACTGCGTACATAATATGTACAAACAAGTTAATGTTTGTGGTATGGAAAAATATATAAATGTTTGATGCGAACTTGCTTGCTGAAATTTGTTAAAATTGTCATTTTTAAAAGTTACACAAAACATTAAGATTTTTCGATTTCTTTATATTTCTGTCAGACTTTTTTTTTTTTTTATTTATCGTACATTTTTATTTACAATACATTATAATAATAGTCCCGCGCCTAATTGACATTACTGGGACAAGCTGTCAATTTTAAATTCTTAATGTGAAAATGATTAATAATTTTATAAAAATTCAAATGTAATTTGTAAATAAAATTTATAAATATGTATGGAAATATACAGTAAAATATAAAACAATAAATTATAAAAGAAGCGATTCAATATTATTACAAAGATATTTTTTGCAAGCTATCTTGAAAGATGAAATAAGTTCAACCGATTTTAAATTATAAGTAATTCCACCTACATAATCAATCCGTTGCTTTGACTTCTCAAATCTGCATCTTGGTACTCTCAAATTTATTCCATTCCGAGTGTTAAAACTAGTTTCGTTCTGACAAAAGGATGTTGTATGATAACCAATATTGAAAATGCACTTGAAGACATACTTTTAAATGTTATATTTATACAATCCATTGATTGGCAGACTCGTTTTCCATACGTCCTTAAACAATGAAGTTGTAGAAAAATTTGGGGGTAAATTATGTATTGTTTTTAATGTTTTGTTTTGCATCGTTTGTAGAGACCTCAGTGAGCTATTATGTTTATTGTACGCATACGCGGTGACTAAATAATTCAAGTGAGTTTGTACCAGACAGGAAAATATCATCATACGAACATCGTATGAGAGGTTTGCTAGAATTCTGTAAGATTTGTCGTGGGAAATGTGATTACTTGTGCAGATTTTTCTGTCATATGTCTATGGGACAGTTCCATTAAGGAACTGACGGGGAACTTCTCTCGAATCAGTGAGTTGTGCACGATATAATTTGTATACTCACTGACCGGAACCTACTGTTCAAAGCCGGCACCGAATAAGGTTGGATCAACAGTTACGGTGAATGGATTGCGCTATCGAGACATGATTAATGATAATTTATGGTCGTTCGTTTAGTCTCAACAAGACGGCGCTATGTGCCACACAAGCAACGAAACCGTTGCTATTTTACGGGAAAAGTTTCCTGACCGTGTTACCTCTCGAAGAGCTGATCCCAATTGACCACCTAGATCTTGTGATTTAACACCTTGCGACTTCAACGACCCAAAGGAACAACATGCAAGATGGCCCAGCGTCGATTTTTTTTAAAACGGTTATTTTTTTTTTTAAGGTTTCAGTCAAAAAACATTTTTTTTTCGTAACGCTTAAGTAGTTTACAAATTTGGAGTCTCTTCAAGTTATGCTAAGAAAAGTGAAAAAAATATTTTTTTGTCAAAAATAATAAAAATTGGGGAAAATCTGAGAATTGATAAAAAATTTTTTTAAAAAAATTGACGTGATACAGACATTTCCGATTGGATCACTGAAAAAGGGTTAAAAATCGGTCCAAAGGCTTTCACACAGGTCACTAAGAGCTTTATACTTCAAACTTAAAAAAAAAAATTCTGACGTGTACATGAAAATCGCCGATACACGTGTATTTTTATTTTTTCCCCTCTTTCCGAATATGTGCATTTGGTTCATAGGACAGAAAAAAATCTATTTTTTGTAGCACGGTGTAATATAAATAATAAAACTAATATAATTAATAAAAAAAAAATAATATTCAATAAAAATAAATGTGTGTAATAATTATTTTTTTTTTAAATAGATTCATTTGCTATTAATTATGAAGAAACCATTCATAATCTTAATAAAATTAATCCATAAGATATTAAATCACCCACGGCAAATAAAGTAAACCACTTAGAACATATTTATTTATGCAATTAGAGATGTAGAATTTTAGAATTTAGAGGTTAGTATCTTACTTGTAATGTCGTAGCAGAAGTATTTCCGCCTCCAAACTTAGCCCTTACCGCGAAAACGACGTGAAATTCGATAGAACATTGTGGGACACTCTTAATTCGAAAATATTAAAAATCAAATATCACAAAAATCCCTGTCCTCCAAAAATTGTCTTTTGGCGTTTACGTCTTTTTCGCGGTGAAGGCTCGATAAGTGGGAACATGGCGTGCTTTAGACCTCACAGTCATGATCGCCTTAATGAAACAAATTCCAAAAAAAACGTCATCTACAAACTGAGGGTTGTACATAATTTCCATGTTTTTAGAAGCTTCCCTACTATGTTTCCAATGTTATCGTGGTCTGTCATACATTTTTCGATTCTGGCAAAAACTCCTTTAGTCCGTTTCATTTATAATTACGGTCAGCTGTGACAGATTTATATCTGCAATCTGTCTGGACTATTTATTAAAGTCTTAACTGTATTTCCACTAAGATATAGATCACCTAGCTGAACACAATCCATTAGTGATGGCCCATCATAGAGACAGCTGGCATTCGCATACATCATCATATATCCCATACATAAGTAGTCGTACATTTCCACTCAGTGTATGTGGATATTCTGCGCCGTGGCCAGACTCTTTTGAAACACTTAACCGCATAAGATTACGTGTATATTTGGATTATAAAGCAACTTTTTATGGATCTATTTATCTTATCACAATGTAAATCTCATTCTGAAATCTCTTTGCCAAATGAATTGAAATCAATAAAGAAATCCAATGTCGTGGCTGTGTTGCTGGTGATTGTGGCTGATGCGAGAGGCAAAACCTTTTAAGATCATCTTTCAATTTTAAAAAGAGTTGTTGTGGGCCATGCACCCAGCAAACAAATCGCATGTGCAACCAACAGAGTTAACAACAAGTGCCATTGCTGCCAACATCGACGTCGTCGTCGTCGTCTGCAGTACGGGCCAAGTGAATTCATAAATGAAAAGAGGCCAAAACATTTTGTGCAACACGGCCAACAATAGCAATAACAACAACGACATTGCCAGAACTAGAAATTAAAATCAATGTTTGTATGGCAAAGATCTGAATTATAGTACACATATTCGTTTGGAGAGATATAGAGAAGAATTATACACATATATATATATAGAAAATCGCCTCTAGATCAAATTACCATACCATGAATTAACTTAAAAGTGTTGTTGTTGTTGCCAACAATTCTACGCTGCTCTTGTCTGTCCGATCGCCACAATGTATGCATGTTATGGGCGAGGAGTGGGGAGTGTTGTTAATGGCTACTTTGGCCAAGCAATTAAACGTCGCTGCTGCAGAACTCTTGATTTTGTCTTCCAATGATTTTCGCATTCTAGACTGTAGTGGTATTTTTGTGTGTGTGTGTGTGCTGCAGCTCTGGGACATATTACGGCATCGAGGAATCTAAGCATTTCTTTTCGTTTTTTTACCAGCTTAATCACCCTCATCTTTGGCTGGTGAGACAGCCACGAAATACCATTTCAATTTGAAAGAGCATTTACATTTTATCTTTGTTATAAATCTAGATGGGATATGTACGTAGGGAACAGTGGGATGGTAAAGGTGGAAAAACTGTTGTGGCGCCAGCCAAGGGGACAGAAAAATATCCCAGTCTAAAAAATGTCCTAGAAGTAATTGAAAGTATAGGAAAAGCTCGCTTAGTCCATAGAACGGGTTCTATGGACTAGAATGGTTTTGAATAGAATGGTTTTGAATATTTGAAAAAAATAAAAATAATAATAGAATAAAATTTTCAAAATAATTTTTTTTTATAAATTTTTTAATGAAATTTTTTAAAAAAAAAGTGTTTTTAAAAAATATAATTAATATAAAATTTTCAAAATATTAAAATTTTCAATAAAATATTTTTATGCAATTTTTTAAAAAAAATTGTTTTACGAATTTTTTTTTAAAAAAATAATTAATATTAAACTTTCAAAATAGTTTTTGTCGTACAAATTTTCAATGACATTTTTTTAAAAAAATAGTTCGAAAAAAAAATAATTAACATAAAAAAATAGTTCTAAAACAAATCAAATAATTAATAAAATTTTCAAAATATTTTTTTTAATGAAATTTTTAAAAAAAAATTATTGTAATGAAATTTTTAAAAAATAATTAATATAAAATTTTCAAAATAATAAAATGTTCAATAAAATTGTTTTTTGAAATTTTTTAAAAAAAGTATTTCTAAAAAAATAATTAATATTTAATTTTCAAAATAGCTTTTTTTCGTAACATTTTTTAATGACATTTTTTTAAAAAAAAAAGTTCTAAAAAAACAACTAATTAAGTAAAATTTTTTAATGAATTTTTTTTAAAAAAAAAGAAGTTCTAAAAAAAAAGAAAAAATAAATAAATTTTCAAAATTTACATAGTACGGGTTCTTTATAGAACGGTTTTGAATTTTTGAAATAAAAAAAAAATAAAATTTTCAAAATAAATTTTTTAATGAAATTTAAAAAAAAAATAGTTCGAAAAAAAATAATTAATATTTTCAAAATAATAAAACTGTTTTAAGCAATTTTTAAAAAAAAAAATTCTAAAAAATTATTAATATTAAATTTTCAAAACAGTTTTTTTTTTGTAAAATTTTTTAATGAATTTTTTAAAAAAAAACAACAATTTTCAAAATTTACATAGTAATAATTTTTTTTAATAAAATTTTCAAAGAAATTTTAAAAAAAAAAATAGTTCTAAAATAAATAATTAATATAAAATAATATAAAATAATTTTTTAATGAAATTTTTAAAAAAAAATAGTTCGAAAAAATAATTAATAAAAAATTTTAAAAATAATAAAATAATAAAATTGTTTTAAGCAATTTTCAAAAAAAAAAGTTCTAAAAAAAATAATTAATATTTAATATTTAAAAAAAAAAATTATTTTTAATATTTTCAAAATATTTTTTTTTTTGTAAAATTTTGTAATGAAACAGATAATTAAATTTTCAAAATAATTTTTTTTAATAAAATTTTTAAAATATTTCTTTTTAATAAATTTTTTTCAAATATTTAAAGAAAGAGTTTCAAAAAAAGTAATTAATATTAAAATTTCAAAATAATTTTTTTTAAGAAAATTGTAAGTATTAAATTTTAAGAATAATTTATTTTAATAAAATTGTTTACAATTTTTTAAAAAAAAATTACTTTTTTTAAATTTTTTTTCCTTTATTATGAAAACATACGGAAATTGTTTTTGATGGTTTAGTTGTTTAAAATTAAACTATTAATTAAATAAATATATGTTTTTTTTTTAATGGAAAAGCAAAAAAACAAATGATCGTTTTTTGACTCGATTGTCATCATCATATCCTTTAACCTCCTTCATAGGTGTATATGGCCTGTAAATAGGAGCATAGGGCCCGAGTGCCTCGATTAGTCCGGTATCAAATAGTACGGCAAAATGGTGGAACCGATTAACCGTACTATGCGAGGTAATCCTGTAGATCACATGTTCAGCCAACTATGGGTCAAACCCATCCAAATTGTGGCCTAAAAATTATTTTATGTTCGTTATGGAAATTAAGCTTTAACCCTCTTGTGACCTGAGAGGGTTGTGAAATCCTCTGCAATATGGTGATGCACCACATCCTGACGTATTTCACCAGGATAGACCTACTTATTGGAGACTATAAAGAGAGGTTCAAATACATTTTGTTATTGATTACAATATAAAGTAAATTTATATTCTAATTTTGGGTCCAAGGATAAACCGGGTGACAGAGATTTTTGCAGCGACCGACCAACGTCTCTGCGTACATTTTTAGTCCCACTGTGGCGTGAATTGATTTTCTTTTATTATGTATTTTCGATCCGAATAAAACGAAATCATTGCAATTTCCTTACATGCGTTTTATTTCTCTCAAATAAACATTTCGATCTAGAGTGATGGTGTATATCTCCGCTGCTGCTGCCGTTGATCCTTTGGCACTGCTTGTTGTGGCTATGGTTGTTGTTGTTGTTGGTTGTTTGTTTCACTTTAAATATCTTGTTTTGATCATTGAATTTAGCCATCCGTACATGCGCCGCAGACACACACGAACGTGTATCTGAATATCGCTTGGCACGCGTTTAACTTTTGTTTTGATCTCGTACGCCGATACCCTTATAGCCTCGCAAGTTGTTGCGGTGTAAGTTTCCAGCATTTAATGCGTTTTAACTACAAGACAACCTGGCCAGCCACAGCCAGCAAAAAGAGATTTTTATTTGTAGATTCCAAACATGCCAAAAACACAGACCAAAAAACCACACATTCAACTCAAAAAGAAAAAAAAAAGAAAAACAGAGCCAAAGCCACAACAGCAAATGTTTATTTGTTACACAAATAACCGACAATTACTTCTACTAAACATTGGCCAAAATAGTTAAACACACACACATACAACAATTGTAATAGATTAGATGACTCGGGCAGTTAATAGACAAACTAACTGGTTTTTTTTTCTTTCTTTTTCGTCTTCTTGTCTTTATCTCCCTCTGTCTATGAGCCGGGTCACATGTGAGTGAGCCTTTTTGGATCTGTGAAGTTCTATTATGTTTCTGGCCAGTTTAAAGATCTGGAGTGCAGTTCGGCTGACTGCCTGTCGGTTTGGCCAGTCTTTGATGTTGAGCAACATTAATGCAAAATTAGATCTATTTCGTTGATAAAAAATTTGTTTAACATGGTTTGTTTGTTTCTTGGCTTTATTGTGTGTTTTTTTTCTTTTTGATTTTTTTTATGGGTTTTGGGGGAGCGCTTATGTTGGTTACCTAAATTTTATGTAAAACGGTAATTGTAACACTGGGTGACATGGGTTTTTGCAGGCGGACTCCGTTGTTTTTCGTTGAATAGAGGTAAGGCAATGACAGTTACCTAACACGTGACTTCTTTAAATGGTGGAAGCGATTGGTCTTAATAAAGTTAAATTTATATTAATGTTACTGATCGAGTAAGTGATTTTTCTCAAAAAAGTTGTCATTCAAATTTACAGAACAAATTCGAAAGCCTTCAGGCTGGATGTACGGTTTTGATCTGTTCTACGAAAACGAAGAATGATTTGCAGTCCTACACAGAGAGAAAAATTAACCTTATATAAGGTTAACTTAACCATAAATAAACATGATTTGGAGTCTACGTTATATATGGTTAATTTGAACATCTTCTTGTTGACTGGTATTTAACAATAATAATAGTTAATTTAACTACTCCCTGGTTCAATTTTTTAACCATGAAACTGGTTGATATAAAAATAATTATTGTTGTTTTAACAATGCATTTTTGAATTTTTTAACCATGAAAATTGTTAATATAAAAATTTTATTGTTAATTTATTGAAACAATGCATGCTCAATTTAACAATTTTATATAATTAATTTTCCAAAAAAAGCTGTTTGCTTTGATTGCAGGCAAGGTTTCGGAAGCTGTTACAGTTCTTCATCGTTACCCATTTGCAATGATTTCTGCAGCAATTTTTGGTATAATAAGTGTACTAACTCTATGCGAGTGAACGAGAACTACTGTTTAGTAGCGCATATCCCCAAAAAATCAAGCAGTAAAGCAAACACGTGCATTACAAAGCAACAGCTCAACAAGCAGTGAAGATAGCATTTGGTGGTGGTTTTTTTGAAAGAGCGAGATTAAGTGCTCACATTTTGAGAGAAAAGGAAGAGTGGAAAAAGAGTGGGGGAGATAATCGCATTTGTTGCAACTTCGTATAACATAATACTGAACTTCGTCTAACACAAAGCAGTTCAAGAACGTCGACACAACAAAGCCGAATGATCACTGAATTGTTGTTTATTTCGCACATTTTTCAGCCTCTCTCTCGAAAAATCAACCTTATATAATGTTAACTCAACTATTTTTCATGTAAATTTGACCTTATATAACGTTATTTTGACTTTGTAATCAAATTTTTACCATGAAAAAATTAACCAGACACATGGCTAAAAAAATCGTTGTACTTTTGGCTCGGTGTAAAGTCAAATCAAGTAGAGACTTTCAATCTGGCATGGCCGTTAGAATATAACCCCCATGTTCAGAAAGATTTACAAAAGGGTAAACCGGGTGACACAAACCATTTGGCTAGATTTAATATTACAACCTAAAACAAAATAAACTAAATGAAATACGAAGTATGTTCGTAACACACAATTCAAACACTCGCTATCGATCTCACTCTTATATCGTGTAGCATTGATATAGCACAGCTTCTTGCTTCGCTTTGTTTGTCCAGCTCACTCTGACTTCAGCCTAAAAGAATGGTTGTGTGCCTTCAGTTGTTGAGTCAATTGTCTTCGCCTGAGTCCATGCTACAACGGCACAAGAATACAAATATACACCAAAATACGAAGAATGTTCGTAGCGTACAAACTGGCATCACTCTGACTTCAGCCTAAGAAGCGATAACGGGCGGCTGTTCGTAAGCCTCTAAGTCACTTGGTTCTTGAGAGCGAATAATTCGTGATCTTTGTGACAAATTCGCAACAATCTGGTGGTGTGTTGAGTTGTTAAGATAAGTAACACACTCTCGTCTATAGAAGCTACAGTGCCCTGAGTGTTGTCCACGAACTAGGGTTGTATAAGACGATTCACGAAAAGTCAATTAATCGACTTTTTGCTACAAAAATGGTGAAAATAAAGTCGACTTTTGATTACGAAAAAGTGGAGAAAATCGAATTTTTGGTGACGACTTTTTAGGCGGCTGTTCGTTAATCGACTATTTGCTAGAAAAATTGTGAAAAATTAAGTCGACTTTTGATTACGAAAAAGACGATTTTTTTTTGACTTTTTAGTTTAATTGAAAATATATTTTGTCGTTCAGTGGAGCTAATACTATGGGATTTGCCTCATTTCGGCCAAAACGTAAGTTAGGACACAGACATGACGTTTCTCCATATGTTCGAATTGTGCCCCGAAGTTATAATAATTGTGTTCAAACATAATATGTTCTTACGCAAACATAATATGTTTGCACACAAACACATATATGATTGTGTCCGTCCTCAAACATATACAAGTTTGCATCCAATCATATTTTTTTTCACTTTGGAACACAGTTTCCCAGCGTAAACGTTTCATTTCCTTCCATGGAGATATGATACTGACTTTTTGTCTGATACTGCTACCGTCAACACATAACACCTAACACATTTTTTTAGATAAAAGAATTTGCACATACGAAATACCCGCGCGATATTATTTGCCATCCGTAGTCCATGTTTGTCCGAGTTTGACCCACAATCACATCACATCCTATTGGATTTCCACACACACACCTTTTTCACTTCAAAAACGCTTACGACTTTTACACATTTTTGTGGCAAAACTAAATTTTCATTTAACACAATGAGTGATTCCATTCTAAATTACTATTATCGGTAATAATATTCCACAAAAAAAAAGTTCCCCCATACAAACCAACACAATTAAATTCCTTGCGACACACTGTGATTTCAATAGGAGAAATAACCGAAAATCTGACAATACCTGTCACATATCCGGACATTTCCAAATTGATTATATGCCACACACAGGACACACCGCAACGTACCGAACGAAAACATTGAAACTGTGAAGTGTACAGTCAATTGTATTTAAGAAACCTATATTTTAATGTTGTTTCAATGGCCGTTCATTCCAATCATATTTTGCCATGATTTAAAATCCAACATTTCATGTATATGTCGCGACGCACAGTGTTGGCTGGTCGGCTGACTGGCTGGTTGGCCACGAAATATCCGCAACACCGACCCATGAACATGATTACTTTATGCTTTATGCTGCTGCAACTGCAACAATTGTATCCATGCCACATGCCGCACGTTATGTCCGGCGAGCAGCACCAGCAGTACAATACGAATGAGTATTGTCAGAATTTATTGAGCTCCATGTGATAAATAACAATTTGCGGTTTATGAGTCCACTTTAACAGAATATTTGTGTGTTGAAAATAAATTTTCACCCAAAATGACCGTAACTACACCAAACAGTGGTTCTAAATGTACAAAATGTAACCAGTAACAGTTGGTAGTGATAATCAAGATGAAGTGAATCCTAGATAAAATTAAAAAGATCAATATATTTTGATGTATCTGGGGCAATCCGCACTTGCGCTGTGAAGGATCCCAACTGACTTACATGCTACGGCTTTGGCGGCGCCATCTACATTCTACTTGGATCTGGCAGGGAGGTCATATATGGTCACATGTGCCATTCCAGTTGAACTCGAGGTATCCACAGACTATCGGACATTCCATCTCAACTTCGGCCGCCTCTTCGAAGTTACATTCCCCCACAGAGCGCAGTGTGACTGAGGAGGTCTTCTTTCCGGCTTCGACGTGAAATTGTACCATTGACTCGAAACCCTTAAACTACCATCTTCCTAATGTCTTTAGACAGAAGTACTTGCCATTAAAGAAGCTTTATAAAAACGTAATTAATCGGATCTTTACTTACTTATTGCCCTTAACGTTACACCGAGCCAAAAGTACAACGATTTTTTTAACCATGTGTCTGGGTAATTTTTTCATGGTAAATATTTGATTACAAAGTCAAAATATCGTTATATAAGGTCAAATTTACATGAAAAATAGTTGAGTTAACATTATATAAGGTTGCTTTTTTCGAGAGAGAGGCTGAAAAATGTGCGAAATAAACAACAATTCAAAGATCATTCGGCTCTGTTGTGTCGAAGTTCTTGAACTGCTTTGTGTTTGACGAAGTTCAGTATTATGTTACACGAAGTTGCAACAAATGCGATTATCTCCCCCACTCTTTTTCCACTCTTCCTTTTCTCTCAAAATGTGAGCACTTAATCTCGCTCACCACCACCAAATGCTATCTTCACTGCTTGTTGAGCTGTTGCTTTGTAATGCACGTGTTTGCTTTAGTGCTTGATTTTTTGGGGATATGCGCTACTAAACAGTAGTTCTCGTTCACTCGCATAGAGTTAGGACACTTATTATACCAAAAATTGCTGCAGAACTCATAACGATGAAGAACTGTAACAGCTTCCGAAACCTTGCCTGCAATCAAAGCAAACACAATTCGTGAAGCTTTTTTGGAAAATTTATATTTATGCAAAGAAATAGAAATAAATCAACGATATCGAACAACAGAAACAAACATTGTAGTATTTAATAATATTAACGATTTCGTTGTTAAATTGAGCATGCATTGTTTCAATAAATTAACAATGACATTTTTATATTAACAATTTTCATGGATAAAAAAATTCAACAATGCATTGTTAAAACAACAATAATTATTTTCATATCAACCAGTTTCATGGTTAAAAAAGTCAACCAGGGAGTAGTTAAATTAACTATTATTATTGTTAAATACCAGTCAACAAGAAGATGTTCAAATTAACCATATATAACGTAGACTCCAAATCATGTTTATTTATGGTCAAGTTAACCTTATATAAGGTTAATTTTTCTCTCTGTGTGGCTAATGCTTTTTTACGAAAAGTTTTTACAAGGTGGAATATTTGATGGTCTTAAAAGAATGCGAAGGTTTACGAACGCCCACGAACGACTTCTGTTAATCGTTATCTTCGACTACTACGGTCGATCCCAGGCCAATCCGATCCGTCTCCTGTCGATCGTCCGCAAGCAGCCGTAGTCTCGTTACAAACCTGTATGACCTCCTCGACCCTAATGAAGGAATGTAACGAGGTTTTTGTGCGAGACTGAGTCTCTCGTCAGAGAGAGATCTCTCTTGTGGCAAGCTGGTCACAGCAATAGCTAAACTGGCAAGAAAGGGATCTGCCCACCGCAGCCACAACACAGTGCGAGTGATCGTACCCCTAGGGTCCATTAAGAGAGTCGTTCTCCAGCACTGCTTGTCCCGAGCCAATTGGGGATGTAGAGGTTTATTGGAGATGTAGGGCATGTCGAATCTCCCATCGCCTCCAACAGAAACGACATATCAAGACTGGTATCCGTATTTATGGGACACTCGTTGATTGGCAACCTTGGGTGACTTCTGCCGTATCAGCGACGATGTAGACGAGGAGGAGACGGAGGAACACCTCCTCTGCGGCAGCCCTGCCCTGCATAGGATATAGGTCTCTAAGCTCTGGGTACCCCGATGACCAACGTATCGAATATTGATCTAAGTGGCCTTATTTAATTCTTCAATCTGACCGGGATATGAATAACTGGTACAACTGGCGGTTCAGAGAGGTGTGGTAAATCTTTGCTCATAAGACACTACACTTGACGATCCTATGTAACTGGGGGGGGGGGCGACCATGTTATCGGGGAATTGGTAATGGTAATTGCGGAAGACCCAACATAACTCTGGATGGGCTCCACATGTGGACACTTACAGCTCGGATTTAGTAAGACCCATTGGGACCCCCATCGAGTCATAGTTATTTCCGAATTCCCCCATTTTGAGCCACTTGAGTTAAACCGATCATATCGTGGCTTGATAAACAAACTGAACCTCTTTTCATAGTAAATCATAAATAAAAAGAAACTCTAAACCATGGGAGTGTGAGCGTTATAAGTTGTCACTCGTGTAGATGGGGTCCACCCATCTTCAGAAACATTACCTTTTATTAGCAGGTAGCACTGTGCAACGGCAACCTTCGTGTATCCGGCTGTGGTGGCCTAATGGCTAACCACTGTCAGTCTGGACTATGTCGGTGGTGGTTGTGGCAGCGGCGGTGTTAGTGTCATTCTTGGGTATCTGTTTCATTTCCACAGATTTTGTATTCTAACTACGGCGACATGTTCAATTGCATGTTGTTGCCGTGCTGCGGTTTTTTTTTGGTTTTTCTGTTGGTTTGGTTAGCTCAATGATCTTGACACTTTTATTAGGCCAATATAATGTATTCTCTGTGGCTGTAATGTTCCGGCTGTGTCATTAATCCCCCCCCCCCGTTCTGAAGCTGGAGTAGGCTGACTGGCTGCCTGGCTGGCTTGATTACTTAGTTATGAATACCGCTTGTGGTCTTTTATAGAACCATTTTGTTAAATCAGTGTTTAATAAATTTAGCGTTTAACACAATTCACTGTTTTGTTCTATTTGTTCTGATACCTGCAGTTGTAGCCCAAAAAGGCAACACCAAATGAATGTGCAATTTATTGGGTGCATTGTAAAATATAAGATAATTAAAGCAAATTGGACTTTTAAAGAGATTTTATACTTTTTTTCGGGGGGAATATATCGATATCATTATTATTATAATATTTTAGGTCCAATTGAAAAAGTATATCCTGATCGAGGACACAGGACACTGATTTCAGAGAAGTTTCCCGTTAGTCCATTAATGGAATGTAGAGAAAAATATGAGCATCTTTATAGGCCTTTAAAAGCGACCAACCAAAGCCGTCGTTGTAAACCCCTGACCAGTGTGAAAATGAAGTCATTGGTGGAAATGATCGACGGGACATGATGACCATGAACCGGTCATCGTGGCAATAAACGTTTGACCGAAGCTGTCGTTGTAAACTGGTAGTTGATAGCCTGGAGTAGTTTGTCGGAGTAAAATATCGACTATAGTCACTGACCAGTCAATCCCTGAAACGATCGACGGCAGTTTTGGGCATGCACAAAGAACTGAAGACGTCGAAGTAAACCATTCCCCGGAGTCGTCCAAATAAACGATTGAACGAAGCTGTCGTGGTTAACTGGTAGTTGATAGCCTGGAGTGTTAATTGATAGTCTGGAGTTGTTTCGGTAAATGATCGACCGATGTTGTCCGAGTAAAAGGTCGACTAAAGTCACTGGGGTGTGGACAGGTGTCATAAGAGTCATACGATTAACCGGAGACCTCAGAGTACACGATCGACACCTGATGTAACCTTATTAAACGAACGACTGATATCGTCGGGGTTATCGACCGAAAAATCGAAGTTATCGAATTAAATGATCGACGGAAGACTTCGGTGTGAGCGATCGAACGAAGTCGTTCGAGCAAGTGATCGTCCTTAGCCATCTGGTTGAGCGGGGTAATCGATTGCCTGGAATCGGCGTATAAAACGATTGACCGGATTTAACGAGGTAGAAGATTGACCGAATTCACTAGGTAAACAATTGACTGGAGTCATTGCGGTAAACGATTGACCGTCGTGGTATGAGATAGCCGGGAGTTTTTTTTTTTTTTTTTTTTTTTTTTTTTTAAGGGTATCTGACCAACAGATACCCTTAAAATATCTATAGAACAGCGATATACAACCCACATTCCGACGATGCTGAAGGGAGACAATAGAGTTGGATTCCCTTCAATCGCCAATCATCACCACCGCTCTCCTCTGTACACGGTCCAGAAGCTGCAAAGATGTCATTGGAGCCCCTGCCCATATATGGGAGTTGTATTCCATTTTTGGCCGGATGTAGGTGGTTTAATTATTTACGTGATCAGATGGGGTGAAGTATTTCTTGCACCGCTTCAAAAAGCCTAAACACTTGAATGCTTCTTTCGACACTTCGAATACATGGCTTGCCCAGCGAGCATCACCCTGTATCTTCATGCCCCGAACATCAAGAGTGTCTGATTCGTCGATATCCACCCATAGAAATTGACGACGATGCTGGATCTGGTGAACGTTTGTATGACAACAAACAGCGCCCGTGCCCACTTTTTTTTATAATGTTGTTTTTTTGGGGGTATTTTTCCTAATATTTGGGTGATTTTGCATTGGATAATTTCTCATAAATTGTTTCGGAGGTTTTTCATTTATATTTGTTTTTGGAGTATTTTTCATTTGGGACATTTTTCTTAGAGCTCCGATCGACATAGAGCTACTGTAGTCGTCGTATTAAACGATCGACTGGAGTCGTCGTGGTGAGCAATCGACCAGAGTCGTCCGGTTGGGGGCGACCGAACGACGTCCTCCGTGTAAATGATGTGCTGGAATCATCGAGGTAAACAATTGGCCAGAGTCCTTGTGGCAAACGATCGACCATTGTAGTAAACTGTAGAATGAAGTCAACATTGTAATCGATAGCCTGGACTCGTCGGAGTAATCGATCGGTCGGAATTGTCTGGGAAACGGTATACCTGCTGTTGTCGACAAATGCTATAGAGACAAACGATCGATCGAAGTAGTGGAAGAAAAAAAATAACAGCAGTCCTTCGTGAGTGGCCGTAAACCCAGGTTCGCATCCTGCCAAGACCTTCAAATACTTTTCACTGGTTTTTTTCACCTCGCAAATTCGGGTCGACGAAAACAAATAACAGCAGTCCTTCTTGAGTGGCCGTAAACCCAGGTTCGCATCCTGCTAAGACCATCAAAACTTCTCACTGGCTTTTTTTCACCTCGCAAAAATAAAGGTTGTTCCACATATACCTATGTGGAAACAACTCAAGCCGTTAGTTACCATCGCCCTGGCTGGGAATGTACCTCCACGGAGGTTAAAATGCAAAATATAAACACAAACCTGATGCCTGGCACGTTTATGTCCGGAAGCCTCAACTAACTACATTTACAAACTCATGTAACAAATCCCCTCTATTGCTTCAGTTCCATTGTGTTAAAATTACACTTCAGCTGTTCTCTTGTGGGGTATCGGCTTCTCTGTACATGTGCTTGTGCCTGTTGGTGTGTGTGTGTGTGTATCTGTGTGATTGTTTAATCGTGTAATCAATATGTTTGGCAAAATGATTTATTGATTTTAAATCACTTGTATTGGCATAAGTCCTGCTGTGAATTTGTGACATTTTTGTAAACGAAAAATGTCAGTTACAATTTTTTATTAGCCAACCAGGCCAGCCGACCCGACTGACTGGCCAACCACATCATCCATGCCACCACACACCATAAGCCACTAATGAAAACCAAAAGAAGAAAAAAAAGAAATAGTCAGCAAAAATGTGGATTATAAAGAAAATTATTATTTTGTTGTTTATGACAATGGACAGCAAATATATGAGATCGTTTTTGCAATTATAAAAGTGATCATGGAGTTGGGCCAGACAGACGGACGGACCGCAATGTTGCTGATGCTGACTACAGTTTATGGCTAAAGGAAATCATATCGCGGCAATAAAAGTAATTAAATACTAAAAGAATCCCGGTGAAATTGTCAGAAATATTCTGAAATTTAAGCAAACTTATTGGTCGAGCCAGCATAGAGAACTTTGTCAAAGGGCGGAGGATTGGAGTATGTGAACGATTGTTAATAGCCATGCGGCCTTGGGGGTTGTTCACTGTCTGTAAATGCGGCAATCGATCAGCCTCATTCCTCAGCCTCATCAGAATTTAACTCCCATGAGACAAAAGTCTGTAACTTTTAATGTAGTCAACATATTTGAGTTCTGTAAAAAATTATTTCTAGGCAAGGAGTGAGGGATTATTTTAAGGTATTAGCATTCAAAATATCGACAATTGATATTTATTTTTTTATTTATTTATTTATTATTAATTACAATACAAAGTAAATTTATATTCTAATTTTTGGGTCCAAGGGTAAACCGGGTGACACAGACCATATGTTTAGATTTTTGCAGCGACAGACCAAAGCCTCTGGTGGGAATCGAACCCACAACCGCCACGCTGATAGGCAAGCACGCTACCAACTCGCCTACCGGGGCGCTTACAATTGATATATTTCACAAATATTTTCAAATTTTTGAAATTTTTTGGTTTTAGAAGTTTTTTTTTTTTTTTGATTTTAGACTTTTTTACTCATTTTGCCGTTGTTAGCAGAATGTAGCGCGTTTAAAAAAAAAAAATACTTTTTCATATTAAAAATTTTCATATTTTATAGATTTCGAAATTGGAAAAAATGTAATTTGAAAATAGATAACCGATCAGCCTCATTTTCCAGCCTCATCAGAGATGGCATCATTGGGGAGATCCATCATTAGTCGAAGAAAACAAATAACAGCAGTCCTTTGTGAGTGGCAGTAAACCCAGGTTCGCATCATGCTAAGACCTTCAAATACTTTTCACTTGTTTTTTTTTCACCTCGCAAATTCTGGTCGCTTTATGAGTGAGAGAGTTGTCTCTAAGCCAACAAAAGAAAACTCCACAAAACGCAAGTGGACCACAATTGAATTCCCATGAGCCAAAGTTCTGTAACTTTGAATGTAGTACACATTTTTTGTAGACAAGGAGTGAGGGATTAGTTTGCGGCATTCGAATTCAAATTCGGACAGTTGCATATATTTTAGAAATATTTTCAAATATTTTATAAATATTTTCAAATATTTTATAAATATTTTCAAATATTTTAGAAATATTTTCAAATATTTTATAAATATTTTCAAATATTTTCGAAATATTTTCAAAGTTGACAATTTTTTTTTTTGATTTTAGGAGGAATTTTTTTTTTGGTTAGTAATATGTTTTTGAGTTTCAGATATTAGCATTCAAAATCGAACAATTCGATTTATTTTAGACATATTCTCAAAGTTGGTTAATTTTGTATTTTTTTTTTTTGATTTTAGAAGAATTTTTTTTTGATTTTAGACTTTTGCCGTTGTTAGTAAAACGTAGCGCATTTTAGGAAAATTTCCTTTTTCATATTAAAACTGTTCACAGTTTTTAGATTTCGAAATTCGACAAAAATTTAATTTGATTTTTCGAAACAGTCCAGCTGTTTCTCCTACATATGAAGAGCTATTGTACTAATTTTTTTTATTTTAAAGTGTGTTTTCTTATCTTTTTTCTTATCTAATTTGTTTCTACCTAATACAGTTTGGTTGCAGCAACTAAAAATATCGTTTTTGATCACAAAATGTTACAGTTTCAGTTTTTTTTTTAACATTTTGATGTTGCTTTCATATTGCTTTTTAAAAAAATTACTTTTTCATATACAAAATTTTTAAATTTCGATATTCGAAAAAATTTAATTTGATTTGTGGACTTTGTCGAACTGTATCTCATACATTTGAAAAGCTATTGTACTAAGTTTTTTTTTGTATTATAAAGTGTATTACCTTTTTTGTGACGTTAACATTTTGTCACCGTCATTGTTATTTGCATCTTACTATACCGGATCGGTTACATTAATTCTAGTTTTCTGTTTTCATAATTCTCAGTTATGACTGAAATGTGACACAGTATTATCGCCTTCCAGCGAAACACTTCCCTATCAATATTGTTTAATATCAATCTTGAATGCCGATCACCCCCGTCCAACTGGAAATGTAATTATTTTGATAAATCAATACTGGCACTTAAGGTGTAACATTACATATTATGAGCCGACGTTTAAAACTGAACAGATTATGCCATTTCCAGCTTAGACCCAAAGGCAATTGCCCGATAATTAACAGCAGCTTTTTTTTGTCTTTCTCTTCCGCAAGTGTTTTTGTTGTTGTAATTGTTCGGCATTTATTTTTATTGACATAAGCGGGATTCGTAAATAATGCAAAAATACCCTACAGGCAGGCAAGTAAATGGAAGTTAATAACTATTATTTAGTTAGATAAATGCGCCATCGACAATTTGGATGGCGTCTAACTCGGTGAACATGGATAGACAGCGTGATTGGGGGAAAGGGAGGGCGTTTCGGAAACTTCGAACTGAAGAAGGTCTGTAGAACAAGGTTGGAATTAAGAATTGAATTATGATTAAAAATGTAATTCACTAATGTGTTTAATGGCAATAAACCTAACAATAGTATATATGAGTCATTCCATAGGAAAGCGGACAGTCAAGTTTTCTAAGAACTTCAGTAGAAAAGTATCGAAGAAAAAAACATATTTGGAGAAATGCACACACTTCGCAGTAGCTCAATTCTTGACCTTGGTGAATTAATTCAACACGATTCTCCAAGTCCTTAACGGCGAGCTGCCCTATGATCCAAACTTAGTTGCGAGTTGGTCTTGTGCGGTCAATGACTGAGTCAATTGTAAAGGGGTTTCCAACAAGTGGTGTTATTTTGAATAACCGGTTTTGAATAAGCTGTCACTTTTAAAGCTTTTACTCTTAGACATTTGGAAACTACTCCATTACTAGAAATGGAACGATACACGCTTACTGAGATTGGTGGAAAAACTCGAGCTTTTGGGGACAAGTTAGCGATGAAGACTCAAGAACAACTGCGAATATTGCAGCTGTAGCCTTAAGTGTTGAAGAAAGCCCAGGTTTGTCCATTCCTCGTCGTTCTTTCGAATTTGGGACAATCCACAAAAGTCATTACGTGTTTTTGCTGATTGGGTCCTTGCAATTCATGAAAATGATCCGGAATTCCATCGAAAAGTCATTTTTCCACATCAGTGGCTACATGCAAAATTGTCGCATCTGGGGCTCAGAAAACCCAAGAGTTATTCCTGTGAAGCCTCTCAATCCTCAACGTGTAAATGTTTGGTGCGGTTTATGGTCCGGCAGGGTCATTGGACCTGAAAATGAGGTTAGATCAACAGTTACGGTGAATGGATTGCGCTAACGAGAGATGACTAATTAGTGTAAAAAAAATGTAGGAAAATCCTTTTTTTAAACAATTTGACGTGATACAGACATTTCCACGAGTCTGCCTGCCAAAAATCAACTCGATTGGATCAGTGAAAAAGGGTTAAAAATCGGTCCAAAGGCTTTCACACAGGCCACTACGAGCTTCATATTTCAAACTTAAAAAAAAAAAAATCTGATTGTACATGAAAATCGACGATACACGTGTAGTTTTATTTTTTATCCCCTTTCCGATTTGTTATGGTCGAAGTGGGATGATATTGATCTGGACAACGTTTACATTCAACAATACGGCGCTACGTGCCACACAAGCAACGAAACCATTGCTCTTTTACGGGAAAAGTTTCCGCAGCGTGTTATCTCTCGAAGAGGTGATCGCAATTTGCCACCGAGATCATGCGATTTAATACCTTTAATACCTAAACCTCAAAGATAGTATTCGTGAGGCTATCGAGGACATAGGGCAGCCACTTTGCGATTTGGTTACGGAAAATATCATACGTTTTCCGGAGCTGCCATTCTCCACCATCTTCTCCCAGTCGACGTTGACGTTCAAAACTCCCTGTACTGCAACATTTTACGACACTGCCAGCTAAAGAAAGAGCTCTTACTGAAATGGAACGTATAAATTGTAAAGTTCGCAACTTCTTAGCCATGAAATAAACTAAAATAACAGTATTTATTTTTCAATTACACTCCGCCATTCATGTTACGATTATGGTACTGGTCTGCAACATAAAGTTGCAACACAAAACTTGTGGTGGGCTAACATGGCAGCAAACAGAAAAAAGAGCAGACCGATGACAAAAACACCCGCAGCCATAGTGTCAATATTGTGAGGATTTGCAAAAGTAGAACAAACGATACCCTATAGCATAACAAAGGTGGCTCAAATGAAATTAATCACTCAATGATAACGAATTAAACAATGAAAATATATTTTAAAAATATGTTTTTTACGGACGGCAACAATCATTTATATGTTTTTTGTGTAAACATATACTGTCTGTGTAAAAAAATATTATTGCCTGTAAACATATTATTTTTGTGTGTGAACATATTATGTTTGTGTCTAAAATGGCTTATTTTGCCCACGATCATAATATATTCGGGGCACAATTCTAGCATATTGAAAAACCACATCGAGCCCTTACCGCGAAGAAGACGTAAGCACCAAAACGAATATGTTACAGGAGTGTGTTTTTTTTTTGTGTGGTCAAGCATAAAAGCGTTTGGCGCTTACGATACACAATTGAATTTGATATAACTTATTTGTGTGTGTAAATATATTATGTGTGTCTATAAACATATTGTACTTGTGTCAACAATTATTATATTCGGGGCAAAATTCTAGCATATTGAGATCTAACCGCGAAGAAGTCGTCAGCACCAAAAGGAAAATGTTGCAGGAGTGTGTTTTTTGTGTGGTCAAGAATAAAAGCTATAACTTATTTTTGTGTTTAAAAATATTATGTTTGTGTTTAAACGCATTATGTTTGCACACGAGCATAATATATTCGGGGCACAATTCTAGCATATTGAAAACCCATATTGAGCACTCAACGCAAAGAAGACGTAAGCACCGAAAAGTAAATTTTTAAGGCGTGCGGCGCTTACAATACAATTGAATTTGCTATAACTCTGTAAATACTAGTAAGTTGTAATGCGCCTATGGCGCCCGTTGAAATATGGAAAAAAAATTTTGTGGAAAAAAAAAATTTGTTGAAAAAAAAATTTTTTTTTGAAAAAAAAATTTTTTCTTGAAAAAAAAAAATTTGTTGAAAAAAAAAATTTTGTGGAAAAAAAAAATTTCTTGAAAAAAAAATTTTTGTTGAAAAAAACAAAATGTGGAAAAAAAATTTTGTAAAAAAAAAGTTTTTTAAAAAAAAAATTTGTAAAAAAAAATTTGGGGAAAACACACTTTCTGTACAAAAAAAAAATATTATTTTTTTTATTATTATTATTTATAGAAAATTAAAGAATGCCTATTTAAATTCCTACGTACTGCGTGACAGATTTCTAGTTTTTAATATAAATAATTTCATGTAAAAAACATTTTTTTTTGTATTAAATACAATTATACAATTACAACAAAATATTTTGAGATTAAGACCGTTGGACAATTTCCTATTAAAAAGCGAGTTTTCAAAAAAATGGCGCTTATGTCGTTTTCATGGTAAGCGTTACTTTTTCACTGAGTGCAGTTTCGACACTTTTCATAGAATCATTGAAGGATCGTTTCTTTCTTGATTTTTTTCAAAAATTCTTCTAGACCTATAGGATCTAAACGTTACCCAAACCGATCCTTTATTTAACACAATTGTGTGGGCACACACAAGTAAGCATATTTTGCACGAAACAAATAAATAGTTGTGCTATTCTCCACCATTGCGGTTGTAACACCTTGAAATAGTGATAGCAATATTCCAAGTCGATCCTTCAATACCTTCGGTGTGTCAAGGACCCTTTGGAAGTAGCTCATAATAAACAAATAAACACAAATAATATTAAATGTCCTCTCATACTAGACTTACTTTCGGTCAGTACGTAGGGTAACCATGCGGATCAACCGAAACACATGCAAAGTGTGAACATTAGTAGTTAAACACACAGATGACCACTGTGTGCCACAACTTCGCAAGTTTGTTAGAGACTTCCACCGCAAAAGCACAGCAAGGAAGTCTAAGAAATGTACACACACATATGACCAGAGAACACCCAGCAGACAACACAGACACCATCCATCGAATTGCCATCCCAAGCACATGTAACCGAGCGAGATGGAATTACCCTTAAGCCTAAACGATTGATCGTTATGTTTATGACATAAACACTTGTGGCAGCAGGTGGTGGTGCTCAAAAGAGCAGCATCATCCGCAAAAGTAGTTTACCAGGATGATTACCTGTCCAGACAGTCGAACGAACTGTTCAAAACGGTATACGAGTGGTCTCTGTTTGGGGCGCTGACCAAATGGCTGTCTTATTATGCTGGAATTATGGAAAATGACATGCAATTCCTTTAACAACAACAGAAAAACAAAAACAGAGTTGAGTTGAGTTTGTGGCCACTCGGGAAATTGACAACAACTGAAAACGCCAAATAACACCGGAAGCGATATTTTTCCTACAAGTTGATGCGTTTTTTTTTTTGGTCGCTGATATAATAATAGGAGGATGACTTGCACAGTTTTGGTCAGGACATCAATATATTTTGCTGTGGCCGTTTTTTACTTCAGAAATGCTGGCGACTTTACGAAAAATGGGAGTAAACTCTAAACAATGTAGAAAATCTTTCGAAAAAGGAAAAAGCGTTTTTGGAAAAGCACACAACAAACGCATTACATTCAACAAAGTACGACTTTTAAGTGCAAATAAATGTGTACTTGCAGCGGTTTTCGTAATTTTTTGGTGACCTCTACGCTCTTTTGGAATTTTTTCATCAGATGTTTATTTCATAATAAAGCGGAAGGTATGCCGTTAATAATGAAAAACAACATCAGGACCACATACTTTTCATTAAATTTTCCATAACCAAATTGCACAGTGGCTGTCCTCTGTCATCGATAGCCTCACGAATTCTATCTTTGAAGTCCTGAATCGACGCTGGGCTGTTGGCGTTGACCTTATCTTTCACGTGGCCCCAAAGGAAGAAGTCGCAAGTTGTTCAACCACAAGATCTCGGTGGTCAATTGTGATCAGCTCTTCGAGAGATAACATGGTCCGGAAACTTTTCTTGTAAAAGAGCAATGGTTTCGTTACTTGTGTGGCACATAGCGTCGTCTTGTTGAAAGTAAATCAATATCATCCAACTCCGACCAGACAAAATCATTAATCATCTGTCGATAGCGCAATCCATTCACCGTAACTGTTGATCCAACCTCATTTTCAGGTCCAATAACCATGCCGGACCATAAACCGCACCAAACATTCACACGTTGAGGATTGAGAGGCTTCACAAGAATAACTCTTGGGTTTTCCGAGCACCAGATGCGACAATTTTGTTGTTGACTGAGGCCACTGAGGTGGTGATGGGCCTCATCATTCAAGATGATTTTTCGCTGGAATTCCGGATCATTTTCATGCATTTCAAGGAAATCTTCAAAAATGACAGCTACCGAAATACCGGGTGGTTCAAAATAACACCTCTTGTTGGAAAACTTTTTACTCTGAATTATCCGAAAGAATCAAAAGTAATCTCTGAAAGTAGTCGGATTATTACTGATTACTTTTAGATTATTTGTAATTGTAACACCGTGTTACAAAAAATAGATTTTTTTCTGTCCTATGAACCAAATTTTCTTTTTCGGAAAGGGGATAAAAAAAAAATACACGCGTATCGGCGATTTTCATGTACACGTCAGAATTTTTTTTTTTTAAGTTTGAAGTATGGAGCTCGTAGTGGCCTGTGTGAAAGCCTTTGGACCGATTTTTAACCCTTTTTCAGTGATCCAATCGAGCTGATTTTTGACAGGCAGACTCGTGGAAATGTCTGTATCACGTCAAATGTTTTTTGACTGAAACCTGAAAAAAAAACGATAACCATTTAAAAAAAAAATTTAGGAAAATCTGAGAATTGATAAAAATTGTTTTTAAAATTTTAATTTGACGTGATACAGATTGTTCCATGAGTCTGCCTGCAAAAAATCAGCTCGATTGGATCACTGAAAAAGGGTTAAAAATCGATCCAAAGGCTTTCACACAGGCCACAAAGAGCTTCATACTTCAAACTTAAAAAAAAAAAATTCTGACGTGTACATGAAAATCGCCGATACACGTGTATTTTTATTTTTTAAAAAAAAAATTCAATATAATTATTACGCTTAGTAATCAGTACAGTGGATGGCAGTGGTGTGGTTGGTAATGTGTGCGACTATCATACAAAAGAACCCGAGTTCGAAACCGAGTAAGAACATCAAACATTTTTCAGCGGCTGTTTCCACCTCGTAAATGTTAGCGACTTTACGAATAAGAGAGTAATCTCTAAGCCATGTAAAACTTCTCTACAGTAGGTTTAAGCAGTAGATCCCGGTCAGTGAGTATACAAATTATATCGTGCACAGCTCACTGATTCGAGAGAAGTTCCCCGTCTGTTCCTTCATGTAATGTTAAAGGAAATAAGTAAGTAATCATTACAGTTATGATTTGATATTTATAATATTTATATTGTGGTATATATATATGTGTTTGAGCTAATTTGTTTGCTGAAATTTGCACAATCTGAACTCTCACACTTCAGCCGGCTCCAGTTTCCTTGACTAACTTGGTTTCGAAAGTACGTCGTCTATGCCTTTGAAACAAATTCACGGAAATCATACCAGCAACTTTTTTTAATTAAACGAAAAGAAGCAAAACGATTTTCGCTGTTGCCAACAAACCATTCCCACTGACCATCGTACCGCAACATACCAAAAGTAAATAAATACGAGTACATTTGCCAAATATAGACAGATCGTTAGAGATCATCACAAGGAAACACACGGTGCCAGCTTAAAAACAAATCGTTAACATTTTCAAGATTGACAACTATTTAAACTCAAACGATACGGCAACTGCAATTGCAATTGCAGCCGGCATACATTTTCCAATGTCTCATTCGAGTGTCCAGTACAGCACGGCTAAGTGGTCACTCAAGTGCCCCATTATTACCCGGTCCGAACATCGTCTGTGGTAGCCATTTGTTTGTTGGCTGCGGCTGTCGTTGTGGTCTGTCTGTTGGTTTTCGGCCATTGTCGTTGTTGCGGTTTTAGTACCCTGTCCGAGTGGCATCATTTTGGTTGTAAATATCGTCTGACGTCTTGGCCATCTCTAAATTTTGTAAATGGCATCATTTACCATTAACATCGTATGGCAGGGCAGTAAGTCGCCGCGCTGCTCTTCTGCGGGCAAAGTATGGATGGGACAACGGACATGGGGCATCCATCTCGTCTCGTCTAACACGGCTTGTCTTAAGGCGACACTTGAGATGAAATATGTTTAATATTTGTGGCCTGGCATTGGTTTTAATTGTGGCTGGCTTCCGGGTGGAGAGGGGGGTGATGTCTTTTCTGAGTCGTCGGCTTATAAATATCCCAAAGTATGCAATTATGTTGCATATGACCATAATGTTACCGCTAAGAGACGTTTAATTAGTAAATTAGAGGTTTTCATGAGGATATTAAAATCTTACGAAATGTTTACATTCACACCTTTGGATAGACGTGGACGGACACAATTTGGCTGTGGTAAAATTAATTTTTTAATAATATCTTCGTTTCGACAGCTGACGACACTAGAGTCTACAAAAAGATGGATGTATCACACTTTCCGACTGTAAATGCAGGAGATATAAAGAAAATTTGTAAAAGCAGCACCAAACGTACGGCAAAAAAAAAACTTTCGATGGTGTACACTTTGAGATCCAAATGTAAATTCAAAAGATATAAAATTGTAAAAGCAGGACAACGTTTTTTTTTTGTGTGCCTGCCTGGCAAAAGTACTTCCTATTCGAAGGTGTAGGGCGATCATCTAAATTATAAAATACTTTCAAAGATTGGCGCCTATCCCGAACGTATTCCAATCTCAAAAGTCACATCCCCTTATTTATGTTATTTTGTGTGTTTCCTTTGAGCCCAAGATTCCATACATTGCAATGCACTATGTGTGTCCCTCCCCCCCCCCCCCCCACATTAACGCCTCATCAAAATGCCTTGTGTCAGTTGATTATGCAAAATTCAAATCTTTACCTACCTCAATGATCTTTCCCTTGCGTTCACGATCTCGATGTCGATCTCGATTTCCAGTTGCCCGCTATGCGGGTGGTAAATGATTAAAATTGTCTTTTGTGGAATGTTTCAGCGATTCATTTGAAACCCAAAACCGCACAGACATACGACTGATACAGTCGAACCCCGCCATCACACTACTTTACTTCGTATCGAAAGACACTTTACACACATCGCACAGTGGGTTGTTTTTTTTAGAGGAGACCAATATGAATTTCGAATTTTATAACGCTTATTGTCTTCTAATTCATTATTCAACATTTATTGAAAAGTTAAAGAAATAGTCGTTGAAATAGGAATGAAATATTCCAAAAACTATTATATAAATTTATTTACAAAATTGATCAGCATCAACATTGATAGCCGTATTTGAAAGAATTTTTTATATACATATGAAATTTTAATAATTAAAGAAAAATTATTTGTGGGCCTTTCGGGAAAAAAGTGTACCTGAGACTTTTTTTAAATGTGCCGTTTTACTTTTATAGGCTACTTTCTTTTCCTATTTTGTTTCTATTAATTTTTTTGTTGTTGCCCCAAATATGCAATATAAATAATCATTGCGAAATGGACGCGTTGCCAGATCGATAACAAATGTATAACTAAACAAACAAATGTAGCCCCCTCTGGACATTTGAAACATCCCTGAGATTGTACCAAACAACTTTCCGACCAAAAAGTAGTTGTGTCCACTATTAAAAAAAAAATCATTCTTTTAAAAAAAATTTCACATTTAAAAAAAAAAATACAATTTTTTTAAAAAAAAAATTTGGTTTTTCTTAAAAAAAATGTACCTTTTTTTAAAAAAAAATGTTACCAATAAAAAAAAATTTTTACCTTTTAAAAAAAAAATTGTGACTTCTTTCGAAGTTGTAAATTTGAAAAAAATTATTTTTAAAATTTTTACCAAATAGTAAAAATTGTGTCGTCTATCAAGTTTGTATACTTGAAAAAAAAAATTACATGGTAAAAAAATTGTGACTTCTTTCGAACTTTTAAATTTGAACAAATTAATTTTTACCATTTTTAAAGTACAAATTGTGACGACTATCAAGTTTGTAAATTTGGAGAAAAAAAAATTACCTTTCTTCTAAAAAAAAAATTTCAACTTTTAAAAAAAATTATGACCTCTTTCGAAGTTGTAAATTTGAAAAAAATAATTTTTACAATTTTTTAAAATAAAAATTAAATTTGAAAAAAAAATGGTTGCCATTTTTTAACAAAAAAATGTGCCGTCTATCAAATTTGTAAATTTAGAAAAAAAAACAATTTTTATTTTTTTTTTTTTAAAAAAAAATGTGTATTAAAACTGTACATTTAAAAAATAAATTTTCAACATTTTTAAAAAAAAAATAATTAGAGGACACAATTTTTTTTTAAAAAAATGGTAATAGTTATTTTTTTCAAATTTACTGGTTAGATAAAAAAAACTTTTTTTTTAAAAAAATAAGTAAATTCGAAAAAAATATTTTTTACCTAAAAAAAAATGTGTATTAAACCTGTAAATTTGAAAAAAATAATTTCCACCTTGTTTTTAAAATTTTCTATCGAAAATGTGAATTTAAAGAAAAAATAATTTTTAAATTTTAAAACCTGTAAATTTCGAAAAAAAAACACTCATTTTTACATTTTTTTAAAAAATTGTGTCCCTATCAAACCTGTAAATTTCAAAAAAAATATTTTTACCTTATTTAAAAAAAAATAAGTCGTCGATCGAAACTGTAAAAATAAAAAAAAAATAATTTTTAATTTGTTTAAAAAAACCTGTAAATTTCAAAAAACTCATTTTTACATTTTTTAAAAAAATTGTGTACCCTATCAAACCTGTAAATTTAAAATTTTACCTTTTTTTTTAAAAAAAATGTGTCCTGTTCGATTCTGTAAATGTGAAAAAAATCAATTTTTACATTTTTAAAAAAAAAAATTGTGTGTAGGTAAATTCGAAAAAAAAAATTTTACCATTTGTTTAAAAAAAAATGTGTCCTCTATTAAACCTTTAAAAAAATAATATTGTCCACCTTGTTTTTTAAAAAAAAGTTGACTCTACCAAACCTGTAAATTTAAAAAAAAAATTTTTTTATTTTTTTTTAAATTTAAAAACGTGTAAATTTCAAAAAACTGATTTTTAATTTTTTTAAAAAAATTGTGTACCCTATCAAACCTGCAAATTTCAAAAAAAAAATATTTTTACCTTTTTAAAAAAAAATGTATCCTTCGATTTGAAAAAAAATCTATTTTTAAATTTTTTTAAAAAAAAAGTGTGTGTGGGCCCTTTGAGAAAACTACTACGCCTACTGAATGGAATCTCTAATATTTTCTCAGTGATAGTTTCAAATGTTGTCGCATTTTTGTGGCAAGCGTTGCCATATGTTTCAAACATTGCCAATAATACCCACATTTAGACTCAGGAAAATTGTTTTAAATATTTCAGAAATTTGGCAAAATTCCAAAATTAAACAAAAAGTCAATGACTAAGGACGTTTTCGTTGAAAATGGCAAGACTATATTTGGTATTATTAATTGTGCAATTATTTCATCTTATACATTCAGTTAAAGTGTCTCTATAAAATGTTGCTGGTTCTGGACCAGTTAACAAATGCTTTTCCATATCTTCGGTTCGATGGACAAATCTATGGGCCTATGTGACGCTGTACATTTCGAACGCTACTCGTCGCCTTTCTGTCGTCGCTTTGTTTGCCTAGCAGTAGGCAAGGACATGTTTTGGTCCGCTTTCCTCATAATGATCCCACTGTGCCTGTGTCAGCCTGCATGCAACATTGCATGCATGTAGAGAAGTAAATGTAGATAATGTATGCAGGGGAATGAAAATGGTTGTTGTCTGTAAATACGTCAAATTGTTGACATTTGCAACTTAATTAAACGAGATGAATATGCAAACAATGTCAAATGACATCGGTAACATTTACTCAACATGAATGTTTCGTATTTTGGAATGTGTGTACGAATTTCTGTACAACACCTAAGTGTGGCAAATGAAACGACATTCACAGAGATGCAACACTTTGTTGCATGGGGGGAACATTTTGATTTCAGTACATCAGACAGAGCACATCACCAATGCCGAAGATTTATATTTTACAAAGCTGTAGACAATCTGTAAGTACGGTGAGTTAAACATGAAAAATGCATTCTCGCTTTCTTATATTTTGACTCAGAAGAAGTATTTACTTCAAATTGTTACTATTTGTTAATAGCAGATGATTAATACATGTGCCATTGTACGTATCAGGGTTGGGGAAATGTGTACTTAGTTTTGGTGCCAAAATGTATTGGGAAGTGTACTTTTCTTTTAACCATGACAATTGGCCTTGTTCAATTTTCATTTTCTAATAATAATTTCGATAAACATTTTTTAGATAGAACAACATTTTCTCTCCCCAAATACGAATATGGCCAAAATTTATGACCGCCTATTATTCCTGACGGATCTAAATTAATCCTGCTCTAATTATCTCAATTCTAACATACGAGTATAACCATTTTCATAGGGAATTCCTTTTTTTCTGTCATTTCTGCCTTTATTGATGTCATAAATTAAAACGACAACTCAGACGCCGCTCCCCGGTTCAAATCATTCTGATTTATTTGCTATTAAATATTTAACATTGGCGCCCCCCAAGGTAACACTTGAAAGCACTTGTCACTGGAAATATTTCATGTTAGTATTTTTCCTTCATGTGTTTTGTTTTAGTACTCTTCTTTTCATCTTCTCAATTGACATACGAAGCGAGCACGAAAATGAAATGAACCAAGAATCGAGTTAAGATGAACGGAAATGGGTAAAGCTTGGATATTGGGAAGTTATGTCAATTCGAGTACATTTTTTGAACTCAATTTAAGTATGGTTTCAAAAGCATATTTTCGAGAAAAACTTTTTTAACAGCGTGTTGGCTTCAAGGCTTGACTTAATTAGCTTATGGTATTCAGGTTTGACATGTTTGGCTTCAGTTCCGTTCTAGATCTCTATCGCCGCATTTAAGTGAAAGAGACTTTCGCTTTGCCGTATTTTTCCTCATTGACAAGACATTAAATGTAATGACTATGTTTGGACGTCCAGTCCATGCTAACATGACTCGCTACTGCCATACATCAAATTGCAATTGCCACAATTATTCAACATTTCACTGGGCTATTCATATTCAATTCAATCGTGTACAAAATTCGGGTTTTTTTCACTTGTCGTTCTTATTTTTTTTGTTGTTGTTGCGATTTTAGCTCAACATTCACAATCATCGTCATCAGAATGTCAACGTCGTCGTTGTCGTCTTCGTCATTATCATCGGATGCCGTAAATGTGAGGCTGCGTCTTCCTTCAACAATGCGGTCGTTGCCGTCGTCATAGTCGTCTTTCGTTCATTGCGTGTCAAATGAACATCAGACCCCATGTAAATAGTGTCGTCTGTCTTAAATAGTTTCCTCATTTCATGGCGATATGGAATAATTCATATGATGTCTAAGTTTTAGTACGATGCATGTATGCATTCAGAAGTACACTGAAAAAAGAAAGTCCCTATCGCAGAACAAAGATCCAACGATTGTTCTGAGTTTCATGTTTTCTTACTTCTATTTGAGTTGTGGTGTTTTACTTTTCCCACATCAAAGTAACCTAACCTAACCTAACCTAACCTAACCTAACCTAACCTAACCTAACCTAACCTAACCTAACCTAACCTAACCTAACCTAACCTAACCTAACCTAACCTAACCTAACCTAACCTAACATAACCTAACCCAACCTAACCGAAGACTATGAGACATATATTTCTGAGAGAACATATTACAGAGAATCTCTTTTTTTATCAGTTATAAAAATATTAGCTGTACCCAAACAATATGTTGTTTACAAACCGCTTTTCCAAACAATGTAGTGTTTCCATGCAAGCAATTGTTTGGTTGGACTGTATATATTCGCTTCGGATTTTAACTGCAAATTTTCGGTATCGAATTGTTGACAAACGGAATACCATATTTTTCTGCCACTGAATGATGTTTTACTACTCGGCTTGTTAAACTTAATTTATGTGTACCGTTTCCGGCGATCGCAATCGTTGCGGTCAATGATTGTCAATCAGAATTTTCTTCATTTGACTTCTAAAGAATCGTACTTGATGAGGTTCAGTTGAGGTTCACATGAGGTTCAGTTGACACTTATGATTCTTCAAAGGCGAGATGGAGGTTTTGAAAACTTTGTTTTAAAAATTAAAATTAAATTGGAATCAACTTGAACAATCAAAGACATGTTTTACTCTTAACAAATTTGCTCTTGTGTCTTCTACATAGATTTAAATGTGTTTTCAAATTCGTTACATATATTTTAATTTGAGAATTTTTTTTCTTTTATAGGAATACTCATGTGACAGTTTTCATAACCGCCTAAGAATTCAATTAACTTGTTTTTATTTCCATAATATCGACTACGTCTAAAGTAGAATGTATCCCAACAAAGTTGTCTTCTACATACAAATTTACTTAACTTGAGTACATTCTCTCGACTTAATAGAGAATTGATAATAATTTCTCTGAATATTTTCAACTGCTGGTCCGAGCTCAAATTTGGATTATTGAGAAAATGTTGGCTCATATACAAATTAAAACCACCGTGTTCTATTTTGCTTTAGAAAATCTGTCATTTCATCGTAAATGCTGACTGGCTGGATCGTAAATCCAGATATTATTGTCTAAAGTATTTTACAGCTTCTTTGGAAATAGCGTTTGCGTTGTGAGTCAACTTTAACACCGAACCGCCCTGGTGTTGCCATATGGCAACGTATAAGCACATGCACTTTTGTAACTGTAAAATTGCAACGGTTGATGTTTTTGACACGTGTGACAAACAAGTAAAAAATTTGTTAAAATTGTGTTATTTGGACTTAAATAAATAAAAAATAGCAAAAAATGTCAGGGTGATTCGGGTTAAACAGTTGGTCCAGCTCAGTTCACGGATTTGAGAAAAGTTTACCCTGTGTTATTTTTGACAGAGACATTTCTTCCAGTGTAGTCTATATGTAGTCTCTGGCGGATACTACTCGTTATTGTGGTTGCTGTTTTGTTTGTGGCTCTTCCAGTTTTAATATGATTTAAAGTTTGTTAGCGCACCTTGACAAGTGTCCATTTGAATACTCATTGGGTAAATGTACTTTGTATACCCTACACCACACTGTGGCACATGACTTTGGGCATTTGTAACATCCAAAAAGGATCCTTCAACAAAAGGACCCTCCACTTATGTAAATATGATTTAATTTCTTAAATACACACATATTTGTGAGTCCAAATATAATTCAGAATTTTACACATGGGTCCAAAACGGTCCAGATCTGAAGTTTTCTGTAACGAGGAGAAACTCTGCATAAAATGAGTCTCAAATGAATCCAAAGAAAGGAACCACAGTTCTTCAAACCTGATATAGAAAAATGGAGAGAGTGTGGTTTAGGGCATCATATAGTGGGCCCTCATGTTTTCTCAGTGGTTATGTGTGTATGTTTTTTCAGGCACACCTGTATCCTGGCCTGCCAGCGGTGCACGTCGCTAGGCCTTCCGAGGTAAGACCATTTTGTGGAAATATGACTCAATTATATTGAAAATATTAACCCAGAGTAAAATACCAATATAATTAGGCAATTATTTAAAAAAAATATGCTATCTAGACAAACCGATGGCCGTATCGTAAAAGACTTATCAAGCCTAGTGAATTCCTACCTTAGTAGGGCTCTCTAAACTCCTCTCTGTAGCTAACTCCCCCTTTGGCTATGACTGTGGATAATACGCCTCCCAAGCGTTGGCCGGAGGCCCCTGCCGATAAATTCATTGCGTCAAGATTTTTATGTAGGTACGAGTATGTCTGTCTATCACTCCGGTCTGATGATGTGGCATCCGTCTCAGTCTCCCAAATCAGTCAACACCAGTCAGCAACAATGTACGAATACAGTGCAAGTGTTGCAGTGACAATGAATTGTGTACCCTATTGCAAGGGTCTTTGCTTTGGCGAAATTAAAATAAATAATGACTGAAATATTTGTCAACCACAATAGGAAGTCTTGGCGGTCCATACACTGTTCATAAATCACTAATATTGTCCACCATTGTACTGTCGCACAATACGGAAATCCTTTCATTCAAAATTAATACTGAAACACTTTAGCTTACCTTGCAGTCGTTTTGTCTCATCCATCATCCATTCCACAAAACATTTAACTTGTTTCACTTCATGTCTTCCGATTTGGATACTTTCCTTGTCAAATACGAGGAAATGATGATAAGGTTTGATTAACATTGATCGTCTTGTAATTTATAGGAAATTTACATATGGTTTGGTTTTAATGAGTCGCTTCGACGATCACGCTCTGACTGTCTGCTTGAAGCATTTCAATCATTTGGAGTTGTTTTTAGCCGATTTCAATTTGAGACTGGATTAGAGACAAAACAAAAGTGTGAAATTTTATAGTCTTGGCAGTAGTATAAGAAATAGATGAGTATAAGAAATGATTTGGTATTTAGGCAAAAAGTATTGAACAATTTGTTGGTTGGCCCATTCATCGACTGGTGGCATCCTTGCATGTGGTTAAGCCTTTCCGGGGATAATATGGGATAATTCCAAAGCAAATGAACAAAAATCGGAAATTTGTACTTCATCACCTTAGGATACAATTATTTATTATAATTATTTTTATATATTCATGTACTGGAGCTATCCAGAAAGAAATAGTTTGGATTAATAAACCATCACCCGTGTAGCCGTTTAATAAACGGCTCGTGGCCATTTAATAAATAATTTGTTGAATTGTTAAAGGGAAACTGTACTGGACTACCCTTAACTTTCATTGGGAGTATATCGATATCAGCAGAATGACTGAGATTGGAATCGTCTAGGTCAGAGGCATGTCGGCAGACCAGCTCACATATGGAGAAGAGAAGTTCGACAATGAAATAAAACTTAAGCACCTGGCGAATGAATGAGTTGATTGGAAACCAATATGTTAAGGTCCTATGTTCCTTATAGGAACTCAAAAGGACTTAATATATCGAGAACTCCGGACCCGGATGGCATTTTAGCACTTGTCCTATCTAAGTGCTCTTCGACGCTAGCTCGTCCATTGCGCAATCTTTGCAACATCTCGTACCGTGCTGGTATTTACCCTTCACGTTGGAAAGTTGCCAATGTTCAGCCGATCCCCAAGAAAGGTGAGGCCACTAATCCTCTGAATTACCGTCCAATTGCAATATGTTCTGCGCTCTCGAAGGTTATGGAGAGCATGGTTAACCACCATCTGGTTAAGTATCTAGAGTCTAACGGCCTTCTCAATGATCGACAGTATGGCTTCCGTAGAAATCGATCTACTGGAGACCTGATGGCGTTCCTGACGGAACGATGGAGTCGATTTATTCACGCCCTTGGTGAAAGTAAGATCCTGGCTCGGGATATTTCCAAGGCGTTCGAAAGGGTCTGGCACGGAGCACTCATATCAAAACTTATTCCATTTGGTGTCGGTAGTACCTTCACTCGATTTATATCGAGTTTTCTCAGAGACCGCTCCATACGAGTTGTTATAGATGGGGTCTCATCCAACGAGCATAGGTTGACCGCAGGAGTACCACATGGCTCTGTCCTCTCTCATTCTCTATTTCTTATCTTCATTGACGACTTGTTGGGGCAGACTGTGAACCCGATCTACTCCTTTGCGGATGACAGCAACCTCTGTCATTCATAGTCATTTGATCATCGGCCAGGTTCTCTGGAGACGAACGATGAACGACACACTCAACCGCGATTTGGCGACGATTTGTGAGTGGGGCCAAATGAACAGAGCAGATTTTAATGCACAAAAGACCCAGTGCTGTTTGTTGTCACACAAACGTTCCACTGACCCAGCACCGTCGTCAATTTCTATGGGTGGTGTGGATATCGACGAATCAGACACTCTTGATGTTCTGGGCATGAAAATACAGGGTGATGCTCGCTGGGCTAGTCATATATTCCAAGTGTTGAAAGAAGCATTCAAGTGTTGAGGCTTTTTAAAGCGGTGCAAAAAATACTTCACTCCATCTGATCTCGTAAATATTTACACCACCTACATCCGGCCTAAAATGGAATACAACTCGCATATATGGGCAGGGGCTCCAATGACATCTTTGCAGCTTTTGGACCGTGTACAGAGGAGAGCGGTGGTGATGATAGAGGATGGTAGGGTAGCCAACTCTATTGTCTCCCTTCAACATCGTCGGAATGTGGGTTGTATATCGCAAAAGTAATCCTCCTATCAGAAAATGCTATAAATTTTGCGATTGGCCCCTAACCTGACAATCAATAGTGGCGGCGGTCATTTACATGACATAATATTCTCGACTTGATGTACAAAAAATTAAAAGACCAAATAAAAATAATCCACAAGAAGAATCAAAGTTTTTAATTTTTTTTAATTACAGCCGAAAAACATCGGAAGTTTACTTTTGCGCCACCTTGTATATTTAAACGGTATCTGCTCCTCAGATATCCGTCGTCTTGTCCCTGATGTTAGAACATTTAACCAGAGACTCTCGTCCGTTCGTTGTAAAGTGGCCGGTTGATCGGACTGATCACCTCTTCGAGAGATAACACGGTACGGAAACTTTTTAGTTTTACGAACTGTGACTTTCACCCTTTTTGTAGTGAGTTTTAATATTTCCAATGCGTTGTTCGTTCCGTTTTTAGTAAAAGCTTCAAGAGTGACATCTACCGTAATATCGGGTGATTCAAAATAACACCTCTTATTGGAGAACCCTGTATATGCAGATGAAGAGTTTAGTCAATTCTGACCTTATGCTTTAATAATTTTTTAATTCTTCTTTCATTACGAATTTCGAACAACAGCAATTAAATGTTGTTTGAAAAGAAAGTGTTTTCGCTCTCTCTCTCTCTCTCTCTCTGGTTGCGGCCACACTTGGCAAATCACTGAACACGTTTTACTTTCATAATGTTGGAATTATTTTTAGTGACATTTCTTTAACGACTACTGACTGTCTGAGGCAACAACCAGCACAGCAACGTTGCCATTTACAACAACAGCGAAAATATTGTTGTTGTTCTTTTTTTGTTACACCATTTCATTTGTTGTTGTTTCTTGTTATTTTCCATAACAAATCACTGTAGCACAACTCTTCGCAACGAAGCGAAAAGAGGCGGAGTTAAAGTCTTAACCATAACGACGGCAGCAAAAGAAAATAAACAAACACTGACGTCCCATACAACAACAATACACACACACACAGTCACTCGTTCACAAAAAAACCAACACACATTATCTTCATAAGAAAAACCTTAAACAAAATTAACGCCTTTTTTGTTAACAACAAAAAGAAAAGAAATATAAAGATATTCATTTCAGTCAACAAAAACACCACGCTCACCTAAACTCTTATTATTATCTGCAAGCTACAGTGAAAAACTCTTTCTCCCTCTCACTCTCTCTGTTTTTCCCTCTGGGTGGTTGAGAGTCATACTTAAGTGGTGGAGAGAATAAATTAAGGGGAAGTGCAACAAGTTTCGTTAGAGAGTGTACCAGAGCACCTACTCTGGGCAAATGATCGTGATTGTTGTTCAATACCGACTGCACTCTCCGAGTATTCGAATGCATTCGAAATTGGAGTGTAATTCGAAGTGTGAGATACACAATGCACTCTTTCGAAGTTAGATGAAAGGGGAAATGCTGATATTTCTCCTCATCTATGTGATCGCTGTCATTCGAAGTTGGGGTCAAGTTTGTTACTCTTTTAAATGAAATTCATCTATTGATGATTGAAACATTTATCACTGGCCGATTCGATCAGAAGAGAAGAAACCCCAGTCACAATGCAATAGGTGTAACCTGAAACTTTGAATTGATACCGGCCAATTATTATATTATAGGCCGGTATCAATTATACTTATTTATGGGCATTTCCAGAGAATGGTCCACCGCGACCAAAATATTAAAAATCGGAAAAAAATATTTCTTTTTTAAATTGAAATTAGAGAATTGCTTAAATCTCATTAAAAAATATTTTCATTTTTATTTGGAGTAAATTGATTTGCAAGTTGTATATTTGGTTTTCTTGCTCTTGGCTTCTCTAATTGCCATTATTTCCTTGAGATATTATTGACTCTTTCGTATCATAACGATTGCACTCGTCCTATGGAGTAAGTGTACCAACAAAAAATAGTTAAATACAAAATAGAAAAGATCGAACAAAGTCCGAATAACGGTAAATGTTTACGATTCCTTTTCATGCGATTCCTATGTCCCGTTCGCGATCACAAATAAGCATTTATTATCAGTTCTCCGTGATCAATGATTGGAACACTTTGCTAATTCAAATTAAAAGATAAAGTAGTAATTTCCTTAAAAAAAAAAATTAAAAGTGAAACATTTAAGAAGACAAGTTTTTTTTTTATTGATTTTCAAAGTCTGTCCCGTTCGCGATCGTAAGTGCTACATTTTCCAGCAGTAACTTCGCAACTTCCCACGAAAAAGGTGCAGTCGATGGCGTTGGAGCCGTAATAAACAGACAAATTTGGCACCTCACCAAAACCAAAAATATTTGTTTAAACGACACATTGGATTTCTATCAATGCCCACAGGAACACATTAAAGGAATGAAAATTCTATACGTCGATGAAGGTCAAATTAATGAGACTCCTTTTATGACAGACAAATGGAATAATTTATTTAATGGAATAATATAATCGGAATTATTATAATTTTTTAAACGAAATTTCTAAAAATTTTAGTTGTAGTTGAGAAATGTTGTTTTTTAATTATTTTAAAATTTCTTTAAAAAAGAAAATTTCATAATTATGTTAATATTTTATTATATTTAATTTCTTGAAAAAAAAAAATATATATATATATATATTTTTAAATTTTTTTATAAATAATGTCCCGTTCGCGAATGTTACAAATATTTTTTAAAAACTAAGAATTGAAGATATTTTAAAGCAAAAAACTTTATAACAAAGATTTAGTATTCCCTTATAGTTAAAAAAATTGTAGTCCCTATAATGCGACAAAATTCGCTGATTTTTACATTTTTCCACATACTGGCAAAAATGACTTCCATTTTTTGTCCCGTTCGCGATCTCATGTTTATCTTAACTATTTTGAGAACGTTGAAGTTATGGAATTTTTTCTTTTTGCATTCAAAAATAGTACTTCTGAAATGCAATTAATCTTTTATAAAGAGTTTAAAATTTTTTTATTTTTTAATATTTTTTTTTTAACTTTAAGCCGTTCAAGTGTCCCGTTCGCGATCCTGGAAATGCCCTTATATATGTGTATATGAAAAAAAGTGTCCGTATATGAGAGGTGTCCGCAAGTAGAGAGTACACTGTATTGTATTATAGGAATCATTAAAATGATTTCGACAAGTTCAGTGGGGTAACACGCAATCTGGGTGACGAATTTGAAATTGAATCGAAATTGCATTAGTGAACAGTTCACAACTCCTTACAAAACGTATAGAGATTAATTAATAAATTAACGACTTAACTTATTCGAAATTTAAAAGTTTGAGCTTGTTCAGTGCCCAAACAAAAGTATTTGAGGCAAATATGAGGATAATCGACTAATATTTGTAGCTTTGGTGGCGATTTCATTGTTCAGTCAATTTTCTGAAGAAGGGACGATTTGACTTATTTTACTTTTTGAAATTTTTGAACAATGAGAAAATTTTTTTTAAATTTTTTCATGCCCTTATTTCATTGTTTACGCTATTGCAAACATTTATTGACATAAAACTTTTTAGGATTTTTCTAAAATCAACGCCAAAATAGCGATAATTTCCAAATTTCGAGGGAGTGGCGCGACCCCTAAAAATTTTTTAAAATTGTTTTCTTTATTTTTCCCCTCATTAGGACCCCAGACTACATCTCTTTCCGAGGTTAACTTTTTTTTTTGAATTTCACTCCACCCTAATATACAAACATTAATAATTGACGATATTTCCCTTCCCAATCCATCAATTTACCCAACCTAAGACCAACAATAGGACAAATTTACATTGCGACACTTTAAATTCAAATTGAATAAATTATAAATCAGCACACGTCCATACGTTGGTCGGTTTCATTTTTCAATTTATGTGGCCGTTCGAGGAAATCTCACAAATTATCGCCATTAAAGACACATAAATCTCAATGGAAGAGCCAGACGCAGATTAGGACAAATCCACAGCTGAAATATTAGAAAACTTCCTACTCCAAATTGAAATTATGTTCTATGACCAACACTGCGAAATGTTCCACATTAATATGAATTTAAAAAGGCGCTAAGCGACAAAATCACATCTCTTTTTAATGAAGACTAATTCAAAATATCGTCTGAGTTACGAACGAAAAATGGAAAGACTGAAACTGAAGTGTAGCAGAACCAAACTATTTACGCGCCACATAATAAAATTAACTCGTTGCCAGAATGTGGAAAATTTAAATGAATGCAGTCACAGCATTCCCTCCCATGGGGAATGCACCATTGCAACGGGCATAGAAAATCAGTTCTATGTTGCGATCGTCATAAAGCCCAAGATGGAATTTCGTATTTATTTAAATAAATCTAGACAAATTCAACAAGAACAATAGCAAGTACAGATGGATATGGAGAGTTTGGTTGGACCGAATTTTATGAGCGTTACACGCTAAAAAGTATTAGATATCTCTACGATCATGCAGTGAGAGACTTAACTCTACAGCCCGCAAGAGTTGCTCGAGACACTCTCTAAGAGGCTCATCATTTTATAGTTTTTAAAAATTTCGAGATTAGAGGGTTAATGGCAATGATTTTTGATTTTTTTTTTTTGAAAGGCCCAACGTTTTGCACCTTTATTACCATTATGTCTTCAAAAATCTATGGAAATCACTATGACTCCCAATAATATTTGGGTAGAATACCAGTGATATAAACCCCGAGACCAATGAGAATATAACTCTGCTACAATTTAGAATAAACATACTTAATAGAGTCTCTTGAGGAAGCAACAAACCGTATGACAAATTCAATATACCCAACATCGCCCTCTGGCAAAGGGTATTCGAAAACTGAAAACTACATAGGAAGGGAAAATGTCGTTTGCCAACAGACAAACAATAAAATCAACAATCAGAACAATATGTGCGCTATTTTCTATGGTCTCTGATTGTTTTCCACTTTAGAAATACACAATGTACAGACTGTCTGGCCGTCTGTCCTCTGGCTGCCAGAAATTAAGTTTCCGACTTGGTTTCTGAAAAAAAACCACCAATGATGTATCAGATCCATCAGTTGAATAGACGTCAGTTTTTTCTTAAATAGTTTTAGTAAAACTAATGAAATCGCTAAAAAAATAAGTAAGAGCTCGCATATACACTCACAAAAAAAAAATTTGTGATTCAATTGAAAATAATTGTATGGGAGCTCGATTTGATTTTTCCGCTGGAACTACGGCGTAGCACAGATCATTAATAATCGTTGTTTTGGCAAACTTGGCAATCCGGTCTCTGATGCCGTGTCAAGTTTCGTCTTCCACGCTGGATGTTACACCCTTCGGTGATTAAGGTCCTGCCGTTGTAGAGGACACTCTCGAAAAAAAAACAGTCTTTGTATTCAGAATAATTAAAGTGACCTTTCATTTGACCAGTTTGTCTACGATCATCATGTGGTCTTCCCTGATGTTGCCTGGGAATTTCTTGTTATCTGTTACCGCGTAGCGCAGATCATACATAATCTTCCTTTTGGAAACCTGGCCGTAGGAGGGCGGACTCTGTCATTGATGTCAGGTACAGAGTCATGTTCTACGCTTGTGCCATGCTGCTTTCTAGGAGAAACTCCCAACAATTACATGAGAAGGAGCTACGAAGCTAGAACTAAAGACCCTGCATTTTTCGTAGAGTAGTTATTTGACATTTTCTCTGATTTTGATTTTTTTTTTTTTTGCTATGAGGTCTGCCCTTTCCCTGATATTAAGAGCGGCCCTATGATTAGGGTTGCCGGATACATGATTTTATGAGAAAATCTTGACAAACAAAAAACAAATTTAGATGCTCCAACTTTCTCATCGTTTTGCAATTTTTTAGTTAGTCCTTCAGAGTGGAGTGTTTTTTGTTTTTTTATTTATCAAAACTCATTTATTTTGCTTCAATCAAAATATATATAAGTAAAGTGCTTAATTCGTTTTCGTTATCAGGCCATGTTGAACGAATTTTTGTTTACAAAAATTGAAGACGAGGATATTGGCAACATTTGGTTTCAACAGGACGGCGCTACGTGCCACACAGCCGAAGCTACACTCGATGTTTTGAGCCCGGTTTTTGAAGACCGCATTATCAGCCACAAATCTGATGTCGTTAGGCTACTGCATAGCCAGCCGAGGCAGACATTTGAATGAAATTATTTTCCATTATTAACGGGAAGGATTGTACTTTCAAATAAAGAAATTTGAGAAAATATCCAGCAGTTTTTTTTATAGGATTTTTAAAACAAGTTATTTGGCGGACCCTGTAATACAGGGTTCTCCTCTTTCACGTGACCCCAAGGTGTTAAATCACAAAATCTCTGTGGTCAATTGTGATCACCTCTTCGAGAGTTAACACGGTACGGAAACTTTTTAGTTTGGCGAACTCTGACTGCAAGATTTTCACCAATTTCGTAGTGAATTTTAATCATTTCCATTTATAGTAATGGCATAATTTCTACTTGTCAAATGTCAAAGAAAAAATCTTCAAAAGTGATTGATACCGAAATAACGGGTGATTCAAAATAACACCTCTTGTTGGAGAACCCTGTACAAATATTGTAATAATGCCTCAGCGTCACTTGGCCATTATTGAGGCGAGCTGGCAATATATTTAAGTAACAAATTATTGAGAAACAAAAATTAATTCATTTTTAATGCACTAAATATCTACTGTAGCGAAATGCCGAAATAAGAATCAAAATATTCTCGGCCATCGACCGAGGAAACAAGTCTGAAGCTGACGTTGTGATACTCGTTGTCTCACATAAGAATTTTCGAATTTAGTGGAATTTAAAATTTTCTTTGCGACTATTTCGTATGCCAACCAGGGTATAATTACCTCAGTCAGATCAGAGGGACAATTTTATAATATATACAAAGCATTTAAATCATTTCAAGTTGAATTTGATAATTTCGATTTAGCTGGACCAATTCCAACTGGGCTTGATTTCAAATATCTGGAAATTCAGTTCATTTCAGCCCGTCTGGCAACCCAAAACCTGATGCATATTTGATATGTCCCGGTTATCATTTCATTGAAGTACTGGAGATTTCAGCATGTAGTTTCGATTTCCTCCCCATCAAGCTAGCTCGAGATTAGAATTCCGAGGTGCTGTTTTAGTCTTTATGTTTTCTATCACCTTTGACAATGGTAATACCATCAGGTGAATTTATTATCACACCCACCTCGATCTTCTCTACTTTTTTTGGAGGGATTTTTGTCTTGCGAAGTATAGGTGTAACCATTTTACTGACATTTTCGATTACAAATACAAATTTTTCGGAAGTTTTTTTTTTTAATTGCTGAGGTTTTGCATTTTGTACATCTGTAGTTCATATCTGACTTGAACTCTGGACTTGAACTCAAACACACTTTAGCTGGAGCTGTGTGAAATGGGACAAGCCAATTGCGAATGCAGATATAACAGGTGGCGCAAAAGTAATCCTCCTATCAGAAAATGCTAAAAATTTTGCGATTGGCCCCTAAAATTACAATCAACTGTGGCGGCGGCCATTTACATGAAATCATATTCTCGACTTGATGTAAAAAAAATTAAAAGACCAAATAAAAATAATCCACAAGAAGAATCAAAGTTTTTCATTTTTTTTAATTACAGCCAAAAAAAACATCGGAAGTTTACTTTTGCGCCACCTTGTATTTCCACAAATTATCGCATTTCCCATTGGGTTGAGGTAGCACTTCCTGTCTTACAAAATACAAAAAGTAGGCAACTTGAGAAATATTTATAAAATAGACGAAATTATCCGATTATCAATGTAAGTAACTTAAAATAATTGCTAGCTGCTGTCCTACAATCAATGTTTTTTAAAGAACTCACCAGATCGAAAGTTACCGTCTTTGAGCCGATATAAATGGATTCTGGACCACTGTGTGACGTGCACTCTTACTTAATAGAATTTTGTTTTGCATTAAGTTAATGCCGAGTATCCCGTTTAGGCAGGGAATTCAACCATTCACCCTGCGCAGACTCTCAGCAAATCTCCTATCCTAATCCATAGTAGCATCGTTGCTGGTCGTATCCAGTAGAGAAAAATACTGACGGAGTACGGAGTGCCCAGTAATATTCTGACCAGAATATACTCAACGTTAATATTACACAAAATGACGTAATCATCATACTGATACTTTGACGCCAATTTCCACGTAAATCAAAACAGGGAAAATATAAAATGTAGGCAAACATGAATGTCGTCGGCATTGCGGAATTTAGATGGCCCGCATTGCTTGACGGTGATTGGTTAATTCGTTAATTATTCCATTTATCAGATCTGCCTTTCAACACCGGTCCTTTCAAATGTCCATTGAGATGTCCGTCGCCTTTCCGTGTATATTTTCGTCGGCTATTCTATGGGCCGGTATTTCCATTCGCCCGGCCTTCCATACTCAGACTCAGCCGTTTGTCTATTTCTAAACAAAGTACGGCTGTGTTTTTCAATGCGTCCCATGACCATCTATCCCTCGGTTTGTCATTATTTGTTCACATATTCCAAAACTGGCATTTTACCTCGAGTGTAAGACGACAGCTCATAGAATAAATCCGATGTTATAGTTTACAATACCCAGCAAAACTCTCAAATTCGACAATTGTTGATAATCTCAGACATAGATCATTTGTTCAACTAACTCATTCATATGTAGATTTACCATCTCAACATGAAGTCTGATTACATTTTCCATCTCCCCCTCCCTCCCTCCCCAACAAACCATATTTTTTCAGCACGCGCCACAATTGGCCACTTACTTATGATCATTGCGACTGCAAGTACTGAACATTTCTTATGCACTGCATCGGCGTTATGGTAATTGCTGCAGTGTAATGATGCCACATGTTGCATGCAGCTGATGAAGTTTGTCGCCAGTGCTGTTAGACAAAAGCCCAAAGTGTTAATCAGGAAATACTCACCAGAAAAACGCCAATTGTCGATCTGTGGTGTTACTTTTTGTACAAAAAAAAAACAACAACAACAAAATTTAACTGCAATTGTCGTAATGATGACTTCATTGGCACTTGTAAATATTACACAATCGTGTGGTGACCGCGGAGTTGGAAAATGGTTTAGATAATGAAGTTGAATATGTGTTAATTTTTTGGCTTCGGGCCCTGGGTCATTGTTGCCTTAACGAGCACCGCGACACCATCACAAGTGTTTAATCTGTTTTTCATTTATTTTCTTTCTCTACTTGACCCTCCTCCTGTTGATGTGTAATCCCATGCCCTTATTTGTGCCCACTGCTGGCACCTCGTTATCGTATCCATGTCGCTGATGATCATCACTTGAAATGTATCTATTACTTCGTTGCATCATCATTTTAAATGTTGCATATTGAAAATGAAACATGCTGGCGGCACACTCATTAAGTGCTGCCAAGGGAACAACCAACAGGGAGTACCTTGATGAAATTTTCATGCTTTATGGATGTTTTCAATTACTCGTATTCAGATATTTAGTATTCGAAAAATATTCAAATATTTTCAACAGAGACATCTTTAATTTCTCGTCGTTCTTTGGAATTCGGCATTCCACAAACGTCATTACACCGTATTTTGCATAAAGACTTGGGTGTTAAGACTTATAAAGTTCAGATAACACAAGACCTCCAGCCGGCCGATCAATAACGTCGTGTCTTTGCTGATTGGGTCTTTGAAAGGCATGGAAATGATCCGGAATTCTATCGAAAAATCATCTTGACTGATAAGGCGCATTTCCACCTCGGTGGCTACGTCAAAAAGCAAAATTATCGCATATGGAGCTGGGAAAACCCAAGAGTTATTTAACACCTTGCGACTTCTTCCTTTGGGGCCACGTGAAAGTTATACGGGCTACGCCAACAGCCCAGCGTCGATTCAAGACCTCAAAGATAGACAGATATGGTCCTGTAAGCGTGGTCGTGGTGGCCATTTGTCTCGTTTTGTTTCTCATTATTTCCTATTTATTATGAAATAAACATCCGATCATTTATCTCAAATTTTCTTAGAATACCAAAATAACACATATTGTTGGAAACCCCTTTATTTATTCTAATTTATTCTCTTTATTGCGGTCGTATTTTGGCGAAAGCGGATGAAGCTGTGGTGGGTGCATTCGAGTGCAAAAATCCCTCGGGAGATCTATATGTGAGCTCTCCTCCGACACTATTGCTCACTGCTTGGATTGAATCCAAACGCTCCAGCGTGAAGTCATGTACGGTGTTTATTCCTTTACATCATTCGGTTTATTGATTTTGGTGCCTCAAAATGAAGTGAATATATGATGAAGACACTGAGTACTCAGTGTGTCTTGATTGTTGTCTCCTACAAACAAGTAGGGAATGGTAAAATCGTACATACGTCACACAAGATATTTAGGAAAAAAAGATGAGAATTAAAAAACTCTGCTTGATGAACTTTGATAGGGGCAAAAGACACATGTATGGAACTGGTGGTGGTCGGAAAACAATTTCCGTTTCAACCAAATTACACAGCAACATAAGTTTTGTAATTTATTTTATTTGTGGAAGTTGGTGAACCGAAATAATCTAGTTTCTTCTTTCTTAGAGTATGACTATCATAATGTAGTTAAACGTCCAATATTTGACGTTTAAACTGCATTTAAACTTTGAGAGAAAAAAAATGAATTTGAACTGCAGTTTCAACGAAAATCTATGATAAACCTCGAAAACTGTTGTTGCTTTTCAACAACAACAACAGCATTTTTGTCGGTGGCATGGCACACAACGAAGCAGTCTCTGCACGTGTTTGTGTTGGATTAACTGCTTGCAGTGTTTGGGGAATATGCGCTACTAAAGTGTAATTCTCGTTTGAACGATAAGAACTATGGCTTATATTACACCAATAATTATAGTAGGAAGCATTGAACAGGGTACCGATGAATAGGAGAAGTAGGTTTCGAAATGGTTTCATATCCCTTGGGTTGCCTTCATAGCATGCAACTCTTTAAAGAAAAAAAGAAAACATTTTTATTTGCAAAATAGAAATGTTTCATTTTTTTCCAGAAATTTTTGCAAATCAGAAATGTTTTATTTTTTGTACAGAAGTTATAACACCGTGTTACACACATTCTGTCCTATGAACTAAATTTACTTTTTCGGAAAGGGGATACAAAATAACCTCACGAATTTTTTACACGTCAGAATTTTTTTTTAAGTTTGAAGTATAAAGCTCGAAGTGGCCTGTGTGAAAGCCTTTGGACCGATTTTTAATCCTTTTTCAGTGATCCAATCGAGCTGATTTTTTGCAGACAGACTCGTGGAAATGTCAGTATCACGTCAAATTTTTCAAAAACAATTTTTATCAATTCTCAGAAATTCCCCAATTTTTATTATTTTTGAAAAAAAAATATTTTTTTCACTTTTCTTAGCATAACTTGAAGAGACTCCAAATTTTTAAACTACTTAAGCGTTACGAAAAAAAATGTTTTTTGAACTGAAACCTTAAAAAAAACGATAAACATTCTAAAAAAAAAAAATTTAGGAAAATCTGAGAATTGATAAAAATCTATACAGACATACGTGATACATAAATTTCCACGAGTCTGCCTGCCAAAAATCAGCTCGATTGGATCACTGAAAAAGGGTTAAAAATCGGTGCAAAGGCTTTCACACAGGCCACTACGAGCTTCATACTTCAAACTTAAAAACAAAAAATTCTGACGTGTACATGAAAATCGCCGATACACGTGTATTTTTATTTTTTCCCCTCTTTCCGAATATGTGCATTTGTTTCATAGGACAGAAAAAAATCTATTTTTTGTAACACGGTGTAATTTATGTAGAATTTGCATTAAATTAGATGTACACTGTTCATCAACTTGATGTACATTGTTCTTCCAATTGATGTACGGGTTGTAGAAAAACTAATAAAAAGTTCTACATCAAATTGAGGAAAAGTGCAGTAGATTGGAAAATGATGTTCAAATTCATCAAATTGATGAACCCCTTTCTTCAGTGTACTGGAAGGAGGAAACTCCCTCTTTCTCTTCCTTCTTTGTCGTACAATAGAAAACAAAAATGATTGTATTTTAACACTCTCATCATAAGACCCTTTTCCCGGCCTCTGTTGTCTTCGTGTTAAAACTCCATAAAAGTTGAGGCCATAAAAAAAATCAGTTAGAAAATATCAGCCTTTTCTATTAATCCACCATAAAAAAGCTTTTGGCAAACCATAAAATTCTGTTTATATATAAAACAGACAACAAATTATATGTTTATTTGTTTTTTATAATGACAAGCCAACCTGGCAGCATATTGTAAAGACATAAACAAATGTTAAGATTTCAACTATTTGGTTTTTTCATTTTTTTTTTAAACCATATTTCCATAGGTGACGGTTAATATTGCGGATGTCTCAGATGTCCAAGTGTCTTTGTTGGACCGTTTGGGATTTTGTGTTTTTACTGGCCCCTGGTTGAAAACTTATGAACTTATCATAACATTTTTATTATGGATTTGATCTTACAGCGTCTGGGATGAAATTCTCTTCAGATTTTGTATATTGGCAATTACAGAAACCAATGCGAACGGGTAACCACGGCTGTATGTGTGTCGTAAATGTCTAATCTTTGGACAGAGGTGTTAATTGGATGCCATTGATAATTTTTCAAAAAAAATAAAGTATTCGGTAGTATCTCATAAAATTTAGAGTGAGAGAGTGAATCGATTTTACAAGACATGTAATAAATAATTTATTAGAAATATTAGTCATCGTCGAGTGTTAACAATGGGAGAGGTTATTGAGAGATTATTTTAGTGTTTAAAATACCTTCATATTCAAATATGCGTTGAAGTGTCCATTCACTTAAGTACTTACAAGGCTGGACCTTACTTTTTACCGCTAAGTGAATGCCATAAATTTGTGGCCGGAGATTGGACATGGACTTGAACTATTTTGGGTATCAGCATGCTGTCGGTACGAATTTTAATTTTTTTTTAAATCAAAAAAAAAATAAGAAAAGTAGCCAGCTTTGGATATTTTCTGAATTACACTCACTTGTAGGATTCCCCCATAAAAATATTGAAGAAAATTAAAAAATGTGTTTATTGGGCAAATACACTTACAGTCAAGCTGTCGCTGTTTGAAAGGTCTTAGTCTCTTCTTTTTATATCCGATGAGAAAATCTCGCGATAGGAACATATAACCGTTTTTTTTCACCGAATATCAAAGATATCACCCTGTTTACCCTTGGACTCAAAATATAGAATATAAATTTATTTTTGTATTGTAATTAAATAAAAATAATATTGGTAAAATAATTTTCTTTAGTTGGCATAATAATGATTTTGCAACAAATTTGATCTCTTTGATAGTCCAGGCGTAAATACTCATTTCATTGGCTGTACAATTATCTATGATATTCAAAAAAGATGATTTTTGCAACGAAAAAACTCAGTCTAGACACCATTGAGGCGTCATTTTGCCAGACAACAACGAGGAGAATTTTCATCAAATTCCAGCAAGTTCAAAATACAGACTGGTTTGAAGATTTCTGAAATTAGAAAAAAAAACAATAAAAAAAATTAAACATACGCAAATTTGTTAATTTTTCTTGAGTCATACTTAATTACCCGATTTTAACTTTTTGTTTAAAAAAAATTAAAAAAATCGTAAAATTTTGGTTTTTTACAGTTTCGTAAAAAAAAAATGTTAACAACAAAAAATAATAAAATTTATCCAATTTAAACATTTTTTTTTATGTCATACCCAATTGCCCGATTTTAATGCAAATTTGTTATTTCTTGAGTCATACTTAATTACCCGATTTTAACTTTTTGTTTAAAAAAATTTAAAAAAAATCGTAAAATTATGTTTTTTTGCACTTTCGTAAAAAAAAAAATTTTAACAACAAAAAAATAATAAAATTTATCCAATTTAAACATTTTTTTATGTCATACCCAATTGCCCGATTTTAATGCAAATTTATTAATTTTTCTTGAGTCATACTTAATTACCCGATTTTAACTTTTTGTTTAAAAAAAATTTAAAAAAAATCGTAAAATTATGTTTTTTTTGCACTTTCGTAAAAAAAAAAAATTTAACAACAAAGAAATAATAAAATTTATCCAATTTAAACATTTTTGTTATGTCATACCCGATTTTAAATTTTTGTACTTTCGTAAAAAAATAAAAGCATTTTCTTTTTTTTTGTGAAAACGAAAAAATTAGAAGATTTGTCCGCTTTGGAGATTTTTTTTAGTCATACCCAAATACCCGATTTAAAATAGTTGTACTTTCGTAAAAAAATAAAAAGTGAGAAAAGTTGTCCAATTTGGAACAAAAAATATAAGTTATACCCGATTTTAAATTTTTGCACTTTTGGTCTTTGGCAAAAGGTTTTTTTTGCCATGTTTGTACTTTCGTAAAAATTTAAAAAAAAAAAAAAAAATTTTTTTGAAAACAACAAAAATAAGAAAAAAATTTCACTTTGGAAAAAAAAATTTAAAAACTTAAAATTTTAAATTAGAAAAATTGTTTACTTTGGAAAAAAACTGTATGTCTTACCCAATTACCCGATTTTCAGTTTCTGTTATTTTGACAAAAAATTAAAAAAAAAAACCAAGTTTTTTTGAAAAGAAAAAAGAAGTGTTGCAAGCATTGATTCTTTTGAGGTAATTTTGGACATATTGGGCGGTATCTCAGCCATAACTTGACGAATGTTTGGTTCTTAAGTGCTCAAGAGTTAAAGGTTTGTCTGCATAAACCCGGTTTTTCGCGTAGCAATTTTAACAATTTAGTTTGACAGATGTCGAATTCCCCATACTTTTGAAACCACGAAATGGATAACCGTATATAAGTATCGACTCGGTAAACTCCGGTAGACAGAGTAAACTAACAATGGTTAACTAAGAAATTTATCAAACATAGAACGAAATCATCATACAAATGACATAAATTCAACTCAAACAAATTTAAACTCTAATCTTTAAATTGCGAATGCGACACAAATTTATTCATTTTATAATATGAATTTCTAATATAAATTCACAACAGTACCACTGTGCGCCTAATCTGGCTCACACTCCTGCATCCTACTCAGCGCTTGTACACTCAGCTAGCGAACAAATAGATTCTATTAACTTCTAAAGAAATTTATCCAGATTGACTTTTATGTTCCATAATTGTGGTATCATTTTAAAAACTGTTAAAAATTGTCCACTAACGATTAATATTCAATTAAAGTCATCTCTGCCAGATGCAGCAGCTAGCTGACCAGTCGGCTACATGCTTGCGCCAATCAATATTTAGCCGTTGTAGTGTTTTTCCTAATGAAACTACAAATGGTGGTTATCAGGAAGGCACAGCGGTTACACCAGCCACATTTTATGCGGACACTTTGTTTGGTTGGACTGCCATGAACTCTCAGAAACGTAACCGAACCACTGTCTGTCGTATACCCTGATGAGAGTATCACATCATATCGACGACGTGTTTGGCATTTTAAAATCATTGAAACTTTGTTATAATCCATCGATAAGTGTATTTATGTACGATACGAAAGATTGAAGATATCGCCAGACATGTTCCACGATCATATTTATGAATCTTAAAGTAATTTCCAATAGTTGGAGCAATTGAAAGCGACCGGCGCATAAAATGTCAATGATAATGATTAGCACGTCCATGGCAAAATGTTCGTAATAGATTTGTTAATATTGGAAAATAATAGAGTTGAGACTCCACTCCACTCTCTCCCTCACTCTCCCTCTCTCTCTCGTCTCTCTCTGTTGGATGAGTATGATGTACTCCAAGTGATATCATCACTTTTAAATTGTAATTTGTTTAAATTATATAAATTAGTTATTATACGGCAAATGCCACACAGACACCACCGACACGTTTCCATCTTTGCAATGAAACCGAGATTATTGACCAAGTTTTTGTTTTTGGTGGTGGTGGTGGTGGTGTGGCATAACACGGAATGCTACAATGAATCATTACAATTGCGTCTGAAATGAAAATTGATGGTGGCAATTTAACTCCTTCTGTTCAACGCTAGAGATTTTTGCAAAATTGTGTTTTTCATATTAAGTCTTCGTTGTTGGGAGATATAAATTACGATTAACGCTAACTAGATGCTATGATAGACGGATGCGAGCAAAGCACTAACCCCGGCCAAATGACGACAGCTTTGGAATATTTGATAATGCATGACTTGAGCGTCGTTAGAATACGATTTTAATTAATTGGGAGGGGGCCGACATTAGTCTTGTTTCCGTTGTTGTTTATTGTTAAATGAATAACAAAAAGTCGCTCGAGAAGGTATTTTAAAAAAAAATATTTTTCACAGCAGTGAATACAAAATATTGTTTGGCCATCTTACCACCACCAACGTCCCTGCTGTTCTATCACTCAGTTGTCTTTAGAGCTTGGCGTTACAACACGCTTCCATCGAGCTGCTGAAGATGTCAACATCGTGTTGTCATTGTTGTTGTATTGCAATTAACATTGCCAACCGATTATTAACGATCAAAAGATTGTTCGATGGGCGGAAGGGGAATCACAACGAATCCTAAGAGTAATGACTAAGATGAGATTACATGCTGCCTTGTGGTAACGAGCCGAACTAAACTAGACGAGAGTGAAAAAGTAAAAAAAATGTTAGGAGTTGGTTTTACCTGCGAAATGATGTATGCATTCAGAATGAACCATTCGTTCATATCGTGGAAACCTGCAAAGCAATCAAATGGATTCTAGATGATAATTATTGCATTTTTAATGCACTGGAACGAAATATCCAAAGAGGATAACATATCATCTATGTAGAACAAAAACTCATCATCTACATTTTCATAGTTTTGAGTCATAAGGTGTTTTATATAAAAGTTATCATTAAAAATCCAATATTTCGATAACAAATATTTTGAATACCACAATTTGTTAATTATTAAATAAAACATTTTATCCACCAAAAATGTCTGCATAAGTTGTAGACTGTTATATCGACAAAAACCTTAGGTAGATAATGATGTTTTCTTCACAAATTTTATCACAAACCTGCAGTTAGTGAGTTATAAAAAAATCTTAGTAAATAAAATAGATATGCGCATATCGAAACAAGCGCAAAAAATAAACAATGGAAAATTATGAAATAAAATGCAATAAACTCATTTTTCGCTAAAGTGTAGTTGATGACTTTTTCTTCTACATAGACGATATATCAAAAAAAGATCCCGATTTTGGAAAACTGAAAACGAATGAAACGTTTTCTTGTTATGACGAACAAAATTTGACATTTTCGACATTTACAGATTAATTGTCATAGTTGTATTGTGTCATGTGCTGTCTTCTTGGTCATATTTCTTCAAAAAAGTCGTTGTTTTTTTTAAGGGTGTTGTCAACGAGTTTTAAATGTGTCAAATGCCTCTCTGATGACAGAGCTGTTAACGGGTTCAAATCCAAGTAAAAACATTAAGCATTTTCGGTGGCGATTGAACCTCGAGATGCTGTCGCCTTTGTGAGTAAGAAGCTTCGTAGGAATAACTTCTATGAAAAGAACATCACAAATTTGTTTGAGGTCGTTTTTTAACCTCGCACATTACAGTGATTTTACGAGAAAGATAATTTTTTAAAATGTCTAATCAATTTTTATCAATTTGATGAACATTGTACATCAATATGATGAAAATTATACATCAATTTGATAAATAGTGTACATCAATGTGATGAACGTTCTAGATCAATTTGATGAACATTGTACATCAATTCGATGAACGTTCTAGATCAATTTGATAAACATTGTACATCAATTTAATGAACATTGTACATCGATTTGATGAACATTGTACATCAATTTGATGAACATTGTACTTCAATTTGATGAAGATTGTACATCAATTTAATGAACATTGTACATCGATTTGATGAACATTGTACATTAATTTGATGAACGTTCTACATCAATTTGATGAACATTGTACATCAATTTGATGAACATTGTACATCGATTTGATGAACATTGTACATCGATTTGATGAACATTGTACATCGATTTGATGAACATTGTACATCAATTTGATAAATATTGTACTTCAATTTGATGAATATTGTACTTTAATTTGATGAACATTGTACTTCAATTTGATGAACATTGTACATCAATTTAATGAACATTGTACTTCAATTTGATGAAGATTGTACATCAATTTAATGAACATTGTACATCAATTTGATGAACATTGTACTTCAATTTGATGAAGATTGTACATCAATTTAATGAACATTGTACATTAATTTGATGAACGTTCTACATCAATTTGATGAACATTGTACATCAATTTGATGAACATTGTACATCGATTTGATGAACATTGTACATCGATTTGATGAACATTGTACATCAATTTAATGAACATTGTACATCAATTTAATGAACATTGTACTTCAATTTGATGAAGATTGTACATCAATTTAATGAACATTGTACATCGATTTGATGAACATTGTACATTAATTTGATGAACGTTCTACATCAATTTGATGAACATTGTACATCAATTTGATGAACATTGTACATCGATTTGATGAACATTGTACATCGATTTGATGAACATTGTACATCGATTTGATGAACATTGTACATCAATTTGATAAATATTGTACTTCAATTTGATGAACATTGTACATCAATTCGATGAACGTTCTAGATCAATTTAATGAACATTGTACATCAATTTAATGAACATTGTACATCAATTTAATGAACATTGTACATCAATTTGATGAACTAGGTAAATCTATTTGATGAACGTTCTACATCAATTTGATGAACGTTCTACATCAATTTAATGAACATTGTACATCAATTTGATGAATATTGTACATCATTTTGATGAACATGGTACATCTATTTGATAAAAATTATACATCAATTTGATGAACGTTCTACATCAATTTAATGAACATTGTACATCAATTTGATGAATATTATACATCAATTTGATGAACGTTCTAGATCAATTTGATGAACATTGTACATCAATTCGATGAACGTTCTAGATCAATTTAATGAACATTGTACATCGATTGTATGAACATTGTACATCAATTTGATGAATATTGTACATCAATTTGATGAATATTGTACATCAATTTGATAAACATTGTACTACAATTTGATAAACATTGTACATCAATTTAATGAACATTGTACATCGATTTGATGAACGTTCTGCATCAATTTGATAAATATTGCACATCAATTTGATGAATTTGTACATAGATTTGATGAACGTTCTGCATCAATTTGATGAACATTGTACATTAATTTGAGAAACTCGATCTATGACGATGTCGCCTACTTTCGAAGGTTTATAGAAATAAATGGGCAGAGGGTCAGTTGTAATATTAATGACCAAAAATCGATTAGAATTGGAACAACCAACGACGCTTCTTAAATCCTTAATATCGTAGCAATTGATGACATACATCATTTCACGTATCTTAGAAGTAATCGGTTATCCATTTCGTGGTTTCAAAAGTATAGGGCTGGAATTCGACATCAGTCAAACTAAGTGGTTAAAACATTTTTTTTTTTATTTCTGTTGGAAGTCTGACATTGCCGAAAATGGATCGCCTAACTATCAAACAACGTTAAAACTATTAAAACCTACTACAAAAATGGTGATTCTGGCACAGCCACATATCGTGCTTCAAGAGCAGATTATGGTTTATGGTTATGAAGCACATTTCGCACTCGGTGGGTATGTTAATAAATAATATTGTCGTATTTGGGGTTCTGAGAATCCTCAGGTAATTGAAGAGAGGCCATTACATCCACAAAAAGTCACTGTTTGGTGCGCTCTTTGGTCCGAAGGTGTGATTGGACCTGACTTCTTCGAAAAAGATGAGGGAACGACTGTCACCGTCAATTCGGAGCATTATGTAACATAAACGAAACCAGTCAGAGCGATTTGCATATATTTCGCTCAACTCGAAACGGCAGAAAATTAAAATCTACAACTCAAGCGCAAAATCTGCTCTCTTCTATGGTCGGGAAACTTGAAAGGTAACCCATCTCATAACTAAGAAATGCTTGAAAAAATAAACCAAATTTTCTGGTTTGTTATTAACCACATGGAAAAAAACGACAGAAAAAAACGGCCTCTGTAACATATTGTCCCAAACATATTATTATTGTGTGCAAACATAATATGTTAACACACAAACATACATACGATTGGGTCAGAAAAGTCTATAAAAGTGTAGAAAGTCTATATATTTTTTTAATTAATTTCAACCTCTTACGTTATGTATATCTACCAATTTCGAACGGCTTTGTACTCTTGCCTAGTACGCTAAAAAATAAATTGACTTTAGTTCGACAAAGTCGAAAAATAAAATTACATTTTTTTCAAATTTCATAATCCGATCCATCCATCATTGATCGTCGACAAATTCTTAGACTCTTTAGTAATATCTGTTTCTTGGAAATGTATTGCAAACAAATGGGATAGAGAACTTGTGTCTGAGATGGTAAACTTCGGGCTTCGGCAATTTATTGTGGTTCCTACGAACACAGGCGGACTAGATCAAATACGAACATCAAGTCCATTTTAAACACATCAACCCAGTTCATGCGGCTGAGTCGATCAGTGAAGTGTATACAAATATGGATCCGTCTGAGAGCTTCGGGTATTTAACACTGCATGTCCAACCATATGAAGAGCTGGGGTGATGGAAGTTGTAATGACAAACAGTGGGCATCCAGGGTTAATGTGGTTCCTTTTCACACAGGCTGCCTAGATCTAGTGAGAATGTCATTACAACATCAGCAACACTCTTTTCCCTTTCAAAAAAAAAAAAAAGAACTGTAGGCCATTCCAAAGAGGTCTAATCAGTTCTTTCCGTTGGCCATATAATCACCTCTCCCATACGAATGATTTATTAAACTATAATAAATTGCGTGATTTGGGATTTTGTTGTTGTTGTTGTTGTTGTGTTTCTGTAACTTATTTGAATCCGATTAAATGTATAACATTAATATGGTAATGCACTTGGTAATGTCCACCAAAAATGTCTATACGACCCAAACGTCTGAACCCCCAACCGCCCCGCACAAAAACCCCTCTACGAAAGCCTTGACTTTAAGCCATTGCAGCCGCCTCAAATAAAGCGTGAAGCCAATGCAAATAAGTATGGCCAACGAACACTTGGCCAATATTACCAAAATAAAAAAAAACGAGGGAACTTCTTAAGGAAATACCCGTGAGATCAACGGCAACGTGAAAACCTGGCGGTGACATGGCCAAGAACAACATTGTGCTGGCAACACATGTTGCAACGAGTATTGTCTTTGTATTTGTTGTTGTTTTTGGTATTATTTTATATAGTTCGATTACCAAAAGCGGCATTACAAACAGCGGGCCAATAAATAAAACGCCGCTAAGCCAAAGAGAAAACCCAGCAGCGCACAGAGCCCAAAGAAACGGAACGGACGAAAAAAAAAACGTGCCAAACCACCCGACAAAACAGTTAATTTAGCCACACAATGCCAGACAATGACACTGTCAGCCCCAGCCGACGGTGCATCGGTGTCTCTGTGAAAACGTGCGTCTTTTGCTCTGTTCTGCCTCAAGGTAGACTCTCCTCGGCCGCCTTGTCACCCTCCACCATCAGGGGCAGCAATTGTTTCCCCGTGTAATGATATCCCGTCTTATGCGGCACAAGTAGGCATTGTTTTGTTGTGATACCTTCCTGGATATTCGGAATTCGGAAGCTGTTGTGTATCTTATTTTCTTTCATCTTATTCTTCTTCTTTGTCGTGTGTGTCTCATACATTCGACGCTCAACAATAGAATTGCGTGCTCTTGCCGCTGGAAACGAAATTTGCAATACAGTCACGGCGATATTAGCCACAAGTAAAACAAAACCAAAAAGTGATCTGAAATATGTTTTGAACATGTTAAAGGCTCACCACTCACACACACACACACACACATGCATGCGTCCAGACACAATTGGATGACGTGTTCGGTTAAGCCAAAGACCCAAAATACGTAAGGAAATTTGAACAGGGGAGGCCAACATTGCGATTAATGCAATGGTTTAGATTACTATTCAACTGCTCACCACCGAAGCTAAACGGTTGCCGCTGGAATCGACACATTTGGATATGACATTTAAAGGGTCCGCCATCTAACGGTTTTTTCAACGAATTTTGTTGAACGAATTTTTGTTTACATTTTGTTTAAGAGGAGGGTATTGGCAACATTTGGTTTAAACAGGACGGCGCTACGTGCCACACAGCCGAAGCTACACTCGATGTTTTCCGCCCGGTTTTTGAAGATCGCATTATCAGCCACAGAGCTGATGTCGTGTAGGCTACTGCATGGCCAGCCGAGGCAGCCATTTGAATGAAATTATTTTCCATTATTAACCGGAAGGATTGTACTTTCAAATAAAAAAGAAAGAAATTTGAGATAATATCCAGTAGTTTTTTTATAGAATTTTCAAAAAAAAAAATTATTTGGCGGACCCTGTAGAAGTTGGCAAAACGCATTTCATAATTCAAATAATATCAGAAGTATTAAAATATAAAAATATTAAAGCGCATCGATAGGCGCATCTTTAGGCCTGATAGGCAGTTTCAGAGTTATAAACATAGTTAAGTAAAATAAATAAATTATTGTAATTTTTTTTTCCAATATAGATGCTTTTTTTATTTTTCAAAAGCGACTTGTCCAGGTTAGTTACAATAAATTTTGGAAAATTGACCACTAAATTATTTTTAATCTTCTCCTACGGAATCTTTGATTTTGATGGAAAGTTTCAGAGTTATAAACAAAGTTAGGCCAAAAATTTAATTTTTTTAAAAATTGCATTCCAGTACAGAGTTTTATTTAATTGTTATAACTGAAATTGTTGTCCGGTTTAGTTAAAATAAATTTTAAAAAATCGACCACTAAAATTAATTTTTTTTAAAAATTTCATTCCAGTACAGCGTTTTATTTAATTGTTATAACTGAAATTGTTGTCCGGTTTAGTTTAAATAAATTTTAAAAAATCGACCACTAAATTATTTGTAATCTTCTCCTACGGAATCATTGGTTTTGATGGGCAGTTTCAGAGTTATAAACATAGTTAAGTAAAAAAATAAATTTTTGTAATTTTTTTTCAATATTGATGTTTTTTTTATTTTTCAAAAGCGACTTGTCCAGTTTAGTTACAATAAATTTTGGAAAATTGACCACTAAATTATTTGCAATCTTCTCCTACGGAATCTTTGATTTTGATGGCAGTTTCAGAGTTATAAACAAAGTTAGGCTAAAAATTTAATTTTTTTAAAAATTTCATTCCTGTACAAAGTTTTTTTTTAATTGTTATAACTGAAATTGTTGTCCGGTTTAGTTAAAATAAATTTTAAAAAATCGACCACTAAATTATTTTTAATATCCTCCTTTGGAATCTTTGATTTTGATGGGCAGTTTCAGAGTTATAAACAAAGTTAGGCCAAAAATGTATTTTTTAAAAAAAAAAATCTCCAGTACAAAGTTTTTTTTAATTGTTATAAGTGAAATTGTTTTCCGGTTTAGTTAAAATAAATTTTAAAAAATGGACTACTAAATTATTTTTAATCTTCTCCTTCCGAATCTTTGATTTTGATGTCAAAAATTTATTTTTTAAAAATTTCATTCCAGTATAGAGTTTTTTTTTAATTGTTATAACTGAAATTGTTGTCCGGTTTAGTTAAAATAAATTTTGAAAAATTGACTACTAAATTATTTGTAATCTTCACCTACGGAATCTTTGGTTTTGATGGGCAGTTTCAGAGTTATAAACAAAGTTAGGCCACAAATTTAATTTTTTTAAAAAAGATAAGTCAAAAATTTAATTTTTTTTAAAAATTTCATTCCGGTACAGCTTTTTTTTAATTGTTATAACTGAAATTGTTGTCCGGTTTAGTTAAAATAAATTTAAAAAAATCTACCACTAAATTAGTTTTAATCTTCTCCTTCGGAATCTTTGGTTTTGATGGGCAGTCTCAGAGTTGTAAACAAAGATAAGTCAAAAAAATTATTTTTGTAATTTTTTTCAATATTGATGTTTTTTTCTTTTTCAAAAGCGAATTGTCCATTTTTCTTAACCAAGCTGCCAATTTTTGATGAATGCGGGGATAATTTTTTGTATTTTTTTTCCAGAAAAATTTCTAAAAAATTGGAAATGACGAAAAGTGTCCATTTTTAGGCTACTCATCACAAAGCCACATCTGTGACAATTAAAATGAGGTATAGATTATTAAAAACGATGAAGGATTTTCGCTTTGATGCACAATTTAGTGGAGGTCGCTTCTGGAATATCCCATTTGTTGTTGTTGTTGTTGCATAGTGTAATAGGTTGCCCATGCCAGAGCTTAAAACCATAAGCGTTGTTGTGATTTGTTGGCATTTGTCACGTTCGATATGTGTTTCTTATTTTGTTTGTTTATGGCTCCTTGTATTTGTTTTCTTGTTGTTGTTGTTGTTGTTCAGCCTCCAAAGACCAGGTGCGAATTCAAGGAATGTCGTTGACAAGTGTGTCTATACATGGTGGTTGAACATATCAAACCATTTGGGCGAACAACTCCAGAACAACAACAGCAACACTATCAAACAAACAAACAACAACAAAAAATACAGATCAGAACAGAGGAGGAAAAAAAAGGTAACTGCAACCAGCAACAACAAACAATTTGAATTATTACTTTATGGCTAATAAAATGGCTTAAAAATTATAATGGCTTTAATGGTAATAAATTGCCAAGAAATCACCTTTGGTTCGTTCGTTCGGTAAATGGGTTAATCATCAGCTTAGCGTTTTCAATTGGTACTGCCACAGTAGTCAGCGCAACAACAGCACCAGCAACTGCCACTCCAATCACAACTTCCTTCTTAAACAGCTCAGGCCGGGCCGGGGCCAGAAAATGAAATGAAATGAAACTCCGACTAATTAATACTTTATTAATCTGGACATTTGTATGCTGATGCCGCCACAACGCGCTCTCTCTCTCACTCTTTTGCTGTGTATCTTGTCTCAATTCAAAGTTGGTGTTTACTGGCAACGCCGACAGCAGGACTGGTTGTTTGGACAGACGGACAGACGAACGGTGTGGCGGCAGCATTGGTATCATCTTTAGACAGGTGTTGATTTCTTGTGGTCACCGCATTTGCGATTCATTTCATCTGAGCCGTTTATTGAGAAACACTCGGTGCAGCCATTGTGTTGTTGTGGTATCGCTTCGCTTCGCCTGGCCGCTGCGGTTGCAATGCGGTTCTGCTGTTATTGC